>PVKP010039434.1:0-20150 GCA_004027715.1 Plecturocebus donacophilus
AGTTTGTACAGAAGCCAAGGTCAGCAGTTAGAGACAGTGAAAACTCCCAATATCAGTAAGCAAGCAGTTTTTCAGAAGCCAAGGCCAGCAGCTAAGACAATGAGGGTTTCTTCTCAGGGTCCGTGTGACCCTGAGTGGCGAGTTCTTGAATTCCATTGAAATGAGGCTGGTGTCTGCACCTGGCGTTGGCCTGATTAATTGTAGTGCCTTATCACGTAACCTGCGAGCCTGCATGTAGCCTGTGAGCCTAAGAAGCCCTTACATTTTAGCCTGGCTGAAGCCATTTTCCTTGCCACATCACAATTGACAAATCAGATGACAGTTCAAATCTGACCTATGGGTCCTACTTTGCTGACTGCTGCCATTAAGGGCTCTTCACTCTTCCTGTTGTGCCTCACCATAGGGCTTTTGTTATCATGCTTGTCTTGTCATTGTCACAGGTGAATACCCTACCTCCAGCATCACCCCCTTTCGAAAAGTCTTGCTAGATCCCACCCAATGACTTCTACCTACATCTTATTGGCCCAAACTGTATTGTATGGCCACCTCTATGAAACAAAAAAGGGGATTTGTAGTTTTTAGAAGGATACTGAATAAACCCATGGTTCATGATGGAAGGAAGAAAGAACAGGAAGGAGAAAGGGAGGGAGGGAGATGTTTGGATAAAGCATAGGCAATGAGCAGTGTGCACTACAGGCTGGGACTGTGTCTTCTTCTGTCCGGTGTCCCACACCTAGCACAGTACCAGGCACGTGCAGAGGAGGAGGAGGGGTATGGTCACCATTATTGAAGGCTTCACCATGAGCCAGGTGCTGGGCTAATCAATTTCCATTTACTTTCTTATTTAGCACTGAAAACAACCCTCTGGCATTGGTACTATTATTTTTCCAGATTTACAAATTGTGGAACTTGAAGTTAAGTAACTTGTCCAAGGTCACTGTTAGGAAGTGGATGGCCAGGATTCAAACCTGCATCTGTCTGACTTTGAGCCAGCACTAAAAGCCTTGGGATGGCCAGGACATGTTTATGGAAAGACTGAGGTTGAACCAGATGACCCTGACAGTCTTCCACCCTGATGGGCTATGATAGCTACTGTTGCTTAAGCAAACTGAAATGAAGCCTCTCTGTGGTCTCCTTCTCATACTCAGGACTGGGCTCCAATTACTGTCCTTTCCAATTTCTCTCTCCCCAATTATGCTGACCATATTTTCTGAAACAAAAATCAGAACACATTTGTCTGGCACTAGCCTGACACGTGGTCTCTGAACACAGCAGGCTGTTTGAAATCAAGACTTTCTTGGAAACTGGGACACAGAGGCACCACTGGAAGCCTGTGCCCCAGGGATGTGGGCCCCACCCAGCCCAGAGAGAGGGACCAGGGCCACCACTTCTGACTCTTGTGTTCATTCAATACTGAGAAGATGCAGGGTGGCTGTGAATATTTTGTAAGTTGCGGGACCCATAGCTTTTTCTGCCTCAAAGCAGAGGAATGGCAATCAGAAATCTAGAAAGTTTGCATGTAGGGACTTCAACTCTAAGGTATGAGACCCTATTTCACTGAGACAAAGATTCCCAGAGAAATCAGAAGGTGAGAGCCCGCCATTCCATGCAGGTTCACGTTTGCCATCTAGGCCAGAGTTCTCTCTGAGGAGCCAGGAAGGAAACACACAGAGACCAGTTTCAACAGGAGCTGGCCAGAATGGGCCGGGTGGTTTGGACTCACTCAGTTTGCTGATCCCAGGAGTAGGAGTGAGAAGGGAGCCGTGACTGCCTCTTTTCCTCTGTCAGAGTCCTCCTCCCCTCTAAAGCCTCTTTGGCCCCAGCATGTCTCCAGGTTACTTCCATGTTGCCCTGGTAAGCCCACCTCCTCCTGGAAGCCACCTGGACACAACGCCTCTCCCCCAAAAAAGCCCCTGCCATGATCACAGCTGCCCTCCTCAGTAACCACCTAACCTCATGCTTACATGGACTCCATTTCAGGGAAACAGAGTCACAGGAGACTGAGTGGTTCCCCATTGTTATCCAGAGGAGGGGCTGGAAATGAGACCTGATCTCCCTGACCCTACTCTAAAAGCAGGCCCAGAGGTCGAGAAGCCTTTCTAACCAGGACAGGTGTGTGAGGTGCTCTTGTGAGTGTGGTGTGAGGACTAACAGGATCATCATAGCCCATGGAGACACTTAAAGATTCCCCAGGGGCCATGATGCCCCAGAGCTTCTACTCACACAGTCCTTTACATGGAATAGTCTCCCCCAGAATAAAGGACCCTTGAGGAAGGGAACCCGTGTTGGCTAATCCAAAGAGAGCTGCCGGGAGAATTTGCTAAGTAGAAGCAATCGAGAAGCCTCAATACATGCCAGGCACGCAGGAGACAAGGAGTGCCGCAGTGGGGAAATTGAAGGATTCTGGGTATCTGGACTGACACACACATAGAAAAACAGCCCAGGGAGAGAGGACCAGGTCTCCATGGCAAACTGTGTCAATGTGACAATTTTACAGGGCAAGGAGGGATAGGGTTTATTTCGAGCCTTGATGTAAATTTTATCTGTGGAAAGAGGTTATATAGCAAGCATGGGGTCCGTAGCTGCCCACCTGGGTTCAGATCCCAGCTTTGCCACACACTGGCAAGATATGGAGCCTCTCTGTACTCCACTGAGCCACTCGGCGTGACAGTTTCCTCATCTGTGAAATGGGCTGATGGGACAGTGGACTGTAGTGTAGACTCCTGACAGCTGGTGAGCACTGAGGCAGCGCTTCCTGTTATTACTCAGGCCAATATTCACAGCCGCCAGCTGGGAGGACTCCGAGCGCTGACGACATGATTGGCACAGAGCCAGGTACACACATTGTCTTCACGCTTCACACAGCCCTGATGTCCGCTGCTGAGAAGATCAAGGCTCAGAGTGGGAAGACCTCCCCAAGGCCATCCAAGTCCAAAGCAACTGAGCAGGGATTGGACGCCGACTGTTTGGCTCAAGAACAAAAGCCAGTGCACAAGATTTGATGGTAACTTTTAGGAGCAGGTTAGGGGGAACCAAAATCCCTCAGTCCAAATTCATCTGCTTTTACCATCTGTTTCTTGCTTCCCACCAGTAAAATGATACAGTGTAGAGAAAAGCAGCTCCCAGGCTACTTTGGGAATTAAAGCAATAAATTTTTATTAGCCAATCAAAACACCAGGACTGGTTCTCAGATTTTCCTTCTTGCCCCACCACGTCATTGCCTCACTGAGCCTTTCTGGAAGCTTCATTCTCACCGCTGGGGGGAGGAACTATTGAGGTCGAGACACACCCCTCTCTCAGGTGGGTTTGCCTGGGCCTGCCATGAAGTGCCTCGTGCCATCTAAGGGGCGCCCCGTGCCTCCTCTGCCTGCCCTCTGTCGGCTCCACCCCTACCCTGTCATTCGTCTTGTGCGGAGGCTTTATCAAATTCCACTTGTCTTTATATGAGGAACCTCCCTTTATTAGTATCCCCAAGACCTCTCCTGGAATCAGATACGCTCTGTCTCCCCTTCCTTTTTTTTCACCAGCCCTGCTCTCTTTCTCAACTAATTCATGACCTTCACTAGTCCCAAGGTTCATCTCTCTGCAACCAATTCTCAGAAGGCCTAAGTGTGAGGCCAAGTCTGAGACCCACCCGCCCTGACGGCTCCCGACTGGCCTGGCCTTGGCTCAGCTGGAGAGGCCCGAGATGGAAACATTTTAATCAGGTGATGGTGATCTTCAGTGAGGTCTTTGAATGGGATGATACAGCCACATCCCATTCCCTTCTTGCTCTCAGCCACGTCTCCTCCCAAAGAGACGCCCCTCCCCTCTCATTAGCAACTCCCAGAACTGCAGCCTGCCCCCAGCAGAGGCCCCATAGCCTGAATTTGTTCTCTATATCCAGCGTCAGCCCCTCTGAAGTGAACCCAGCAAATGGAAGTCATCGAACCACAGGTCGTGAGAGCCATCAGCATGGAACCAGCCTGCAAGGAGGTTTGACCTCCCCACCATCCCAGAGTCTATAGGTCCAGAGAGGAAAGAGCAGAGGTGTCAGCTCCAGCCCACATGTGAGAACCCTACTCATGCCCAGGCTCCACCACAGAGATACTGATGCCAACACCTGGGAGGGCTCATGCACATGAATCCTCTTAAATGCCTCTCCAGCCACGGTTGGGAACCACTGGGTCAGACTGTCTTCATTAAAGGTCTCTGAGGGGCTCACATTAGGAGCTGATCATTAGATGTGTCTTGGTTCAGCCCACATTTATGGAGGACTGCTCTGTTGCATCACCCTGTCCCAAGGCACCTGAAGGTAAACAAGGTATATCCCTCAACCTCAGCTCCCACCTGCCAGCTCCTACCTGAGACTGAACAACAGGAATAAAACAATGACCTCAGCCCCTTTCAAACTCAAGACCCAGGGTGCTGCATTGTACCATTCTGGGGGCACCCTTCCTACCGTAGACCTTAGGGGTGTCTCCAGAGGGTGCCACCAACATACACCAGCAGATGGATGTGTGCGATGCCTCATAGCTGTGCCATTTGATCTACTGCTGAGAGTGCCCACTTCATACTACAGGCACCTAAAGAGCAAAGGAGAAAAGAATATTTGTTCCCTCTTTGGAAACCCATGGATTTCAATATGCCATTCCCTAACTGCAGTCCAGCTTTATCTCAATTCACTCATTCCAAAAACATGAGTTGCTTGTTTTTTCCAACTAGGTTGCGAGCTCTCCAACAGTATTTTTTTTTCTTAATTGAGTCTTGCTCTGTCGCTCAGGCTGGAGTGAGCGCAGTGGTGGATCTCAGCTTGTCCCATTTCTGCTGCCTGGTTTCAAGCCATTCTCTGCCTCAGCCTCCAGAGTAGCCTGGGACTGTAAGCATGCACTACCACACCCAGCTAAATTTTTTTTGTATTTTTAGGAGAGACAGGGTTTCCTCATATTGGCCAGACTGGTCTCAAACGCCTGGCCTCAGGTGAGCCACCTGCCTCAGCCTCCCAAAGTGCTGGGATTGCAGACGTGAGACACCGCACCCAGCCTTTAATAGTATTTTTATATTGAGGGTGGACATGTCACTTATTGTCCGATCCAGGGTGCTCCTAAGACTAAAAGGAAGAGCTGGTAAGAATTACACCAGTACAATAGCGCCAGACAAGTAGGGCATGTGGTTCCCCAATTTTTGTTCCTTTTGCTCCTCCCATCGTACATAGCACAAAGTTGTATACATAAGAAAATTGAGAACTATAAATATTTTTATTGCTTGATGAATTTACTTTCCTCTCACAACTGAACGAAGTACACAAACAACCATTGTTTTGAGAGTGTTCTACTTTACAGCACCAGAGAAGGCATAGCCGTGTTAGGGTCTCTGCATGGAATTAATGTCCCTGGTGAAGCAAAACCATGTTACTGGGTCCTTCGTCAACTGGAGAGCATAAGAAAATGGCATGCGTCAGACTCGCTCCACCCGCTGACGAATGTCCAAGTGAGCGAAGTGACCACCCTTCCCTCCAAACTGGAACATTTCCAGAGGATTATTAGGCCTTGTTCCTGAGGCATGGGTTGTGTTGTGGGAAGTGGAAGCAGGATTTCCACTTCCCTTGGAGAACATCGAATAATAGGAGAGCAGTGGCAGAATGACAAATGAATTATTAGTGCCATGAAAATTTGGACCAATGTGTACCCTTGAACCCACTCTCAGTTGGCCAGGACTGTGAATTCAGTGAGGTTAAGCTCTTATCACCTCTCTGAATTTCTCACTACAGTTTCCCCGGACTGCTCTTCCCACTGGAAACTTCCTCCCCTGGGCTTTGTCTCCCAGGCAGAGCCACAGATCTTTCCTGTACGTTCCTCCATATCGAAGTCAGCTGTCTTGGGTTTCATGGGCCTTACCGTGCCTCCCTTCCCCGCAAGCAAGCCTGCTTGGGTATGGTTGCCCTGTAGTGGGAAGAGTAGGCTGCCCCACCTAGTGAGCTATGGCTTTTTGACAGGAGCCTTCTTGAGCCGAAGGCCCATGTCCTAGAAGAAGAATTTCTATTTTAGGCCAAAGGGTAGTTGGGCCTCTTGGAGCTCTTAAAATTATATCCTACATAAGTGGACACTTCTCTGCTGACCCACAAAAACAGTGAGGATAGAGGCCAAACCCATCAGTAGGTGAAAAGTGGCACTCTGGGGCACTGGGTCGTGTACTTTGGTTTTGTTTGTGACTTGCTCACAGCCCAGTCTCTTGAAAACAGACCCGCTGTCATCCCTGCGGCTGGCATCTGTGTGATCAGTCCTGCCACAGAGCCTGTCTGAAATGACAGACGCCAGCATAGGGCCGTGGAGGAGAATGGGCATCAGTCAGGGGTTTGTTCCGGGGCGGCGGGATTTGAGCACAGGCCCGTGGGCAGGTATCATGTTCCCTGGCACGTCTAAAAAGGAAAGGAGGAAAGGAAAAGCAGCGGAAATGGCCAAGCGTCCCCGGAAGCTGAAGGGCTGAAAGGGGAGGACGGGGACGCAGCCCCCATCTTTTCTGTTGGCTCCCGTCACAGCTGTTTTTATTTTGCCAAATGTGCTGGAGCTAGAATGCTGATTAGAATTAGAATCTCAGTTTGAGCCTTCAGGTAGGACTTTCTCCAATCAGGGGACTGCATCTCATCAGCTATTCGACTACGAACAGGTGGTTACCTCTTGCCCGGACAGCAGTGACCCCGGCCCATCGCAAATGCGTCCAGGGACTACGTCTTTCTGCCTGAAGTTGATACTTCTAGAAACCGGGAAAGCACTGGCCCTTTGCACCTCCCCAGGGCCCTAATTCCCTGAACTGCCGACGATCACCTGCCACTCCTGGCGCAGGACACCCTCAGCCCGAATTCCAGCTGTTCCGCTTTCCTGTTTCAGTGCCTTCCCCCAGGCGCCGGACCTTCCTAGACGCTGCCCTGTCCCTCAGTTTTCTGAGGGGAGGCAACATCTGTTGAGCAGCTCGATGCCCCGGATACTCTGCTGAGCACCTCACATTCGCCGTCACGTTCAATCTCCACGACCCAAATGCAGAGAGAGAGGTAACTTCCTGGTCACCCAGATGGCCCTTGTGAGAATGAAAAATTTAAATCTCTGTGAGCGCCAAAGTCCATGCTCATCTTAAATCCTTTCTTTCCTACTTTTCCCATCTCAGAGTGTAACTGTCAACCATTCTAAACCCTTTGAGTCTACCTCTCTGATAATTAAAAAAAAAAAAATCCAATAAATTAATAAGCACTAAATTGTTCATAGTGGAGAATGGTTTTAACCAGTGGTGTCTGACCTGTGTGACGGGCTCCTTGTGTCTTTAGAATTATTGCAAATAGTTTGTGAATTCAGAGTGCATCAGGTAGTGTCGGTATATTACATAAATTGATATAAATAGAGAACGTAACATTCTATTTTTAAATGGATATAGATTAAGTATAGTTAATTTTAAAGAATTGTATTTTCCAAGTACAGCTATTACCACATAGGCATCTATGAAATGTTTTGACCTTAAAAAGGCCTCCCTACTAAAAAAGGGTTGGGAATCATGGATTAAAATATCACACAGTCGCTAATGTAGCCCATGCTGCAATTACTTCTGCACCAACCTAATAACAAACAAAAATGCCTGCCATCCTACAACATACATTCTGGTGGGAGGGCCAGAAAGTAATCAATAGGCAAAGTATATTGTATGTTCGGTGAAAAGTACAATAAAAATAAAATAGGGGCCAGGCACAGTGGCTCACACCTGTCACCTCGGTACCTTGGGAGGCTGAGGCAGGAGGCTCACTTGAGACCAGGAGTTCAAGGATGCAGTGAGCCATGATCGCACCACTGCAATTTTAGCCTGGGCAACAGAGTGAGACCCTGTCTCTAATAAATAAAATAAAATAAAATTGGAAGTTTTGGGTGGGAGGACTGCAATTTTAAATATGATGGCCAGGGTAGATCTCATTTTAATGGTTTGAGCATGAGAACAATTTATGTTGGGCCTTCTAGTAACATTCTCAAGCCAAAGACTTCACTCTGGACAGGCATTTCAAGCTTTTAGAAAGATGATGGAGAAGTCGGTAGGTGATCTATGGAAGCTTTTAGCACCCCACAAAGATCCCTCACAGCCTGCCTGTAAGCACCGTCCATTGCGCCTTGCCTCATGGAAACATGAACAGACTGCATGACTTTGATCTTTCCATTTCATCAAAACATACTATAAAGCTCCCTCCTGCGTGCCCTCGTGTGGGAGAGCACGGGCCCCCGCCTTGCTCCTTGTGGTCTCTTTAGGTCAAGATGCCGAATCCCTCACCAAGGAGCCAGCCGCACCCAAGCAGGTCCTCCACCCCAGGAACACTCCTGTTCCTGCACTGCCTGCCCTGAGCCCTTCACACCCAGCACCCTCACTGTTGTCTGCACTGGCTGGCCGGCAGCACTTGCCAGCTTTATGTAGGCCATGCCCTTTTTCACTCCCAACTGGTCAAGCACAGATGGTCTTGATATTCACATATATTCAAACTCCAAAAAGTGAGTGTCTTTTTTTTTTTTTTTGAGACGGAGTCTTGCTCTGTTGCCCAGGCTGGAATGCAGTGGTGCAATCTCAGCTCACTGCAACCTCCACCTCCTGGGTTCAAGTGATTCTCCAGCCTCAGCCTCCTGAGTAGTTGGGACTATGGGTGCGTGCCACCATGCCTGGCTAATTTTCTGTATTTTTAGTGGAGATGGGGTTTCACCATGTAAGCCAGGATGATCTTGAACTCCAGACCTCTTGATCTCCTGCGTCGGCCTCCCAACATGCTGGGATTACAGACGTGAGCCACCATGCCCAACCTAAAAAGTAAGCGTCTTTACAGTTCCCAGTCTTTGAATATCCTGAGCTTTCCAAATCTATCTTTACACCCCAAGTTAACCATCTTTTAGATAATCAGTAGCATTTGCTCTTTTGCAGATCTCTTTTTCTCTAGAAACAAAACTGAGATGCACCCATAAGGGATGAACAGGGGATGCTGGCTGCACCTGTGGCTCCTTCCTCCATGCTGCCCATGGCAGAGGTGATTCAACCTCCATTGGCAGACTCCTACTTAACTCCTGGGGATGACGAAACTTAGGAACTACGGAGGCTCTACCTGTGAACACCAAGGACTGGCCAAATGGGGGCCTCAGTTTGCCAAAGCTCTCCACACAGTCCCTCCCCAGGAATCAGGTGGGCTGTCTGGGCCCAGTGGAGTCACTGACAGGCCCAGGGTGGATACAGTATAGGATGAGCTCTCGGATTTCTTCCCTTGGGGAAGGGAACCAAGACATGCAGGATAACAGGGACCAGGAACTAAAACCAAAACATCTTGGAGTAGAAAGAAGCGTTCTCTTGGGTCTTTGGTGAGAGGAGGATGTCCCTGAGAAAGCAAGAGAGAAATAGAGCAGAGCAAAGTGTAGAAGAAGGAGACCAGCAACCTAGAGAGTTCCGGAAATCTAATTTACATTCTTGATTTCACTGCCTGGCCTTGGTACTATGGTGCTCATCTGTCACCCTCTGACTTGGTCTGCTTTTAGTGGGTTTCTAGTCCTTGAAACCAGGATCATCTGCATGATGGCCCTGCCCAGGCCCCAAAGGTCTGTGCCAAGCTGCTGTCCCCGCTGTCAGGGTGGGCCTGGGCTGCATGCTCTGAACCAGGCAGCTGGGGGCCCACAGGGATGCGGAGGGGGTGGGGAGCAGGCAGGGGAGGGCTCACAGGCCCATGAAAAGTTGCCTCCCTGTCTTCAGGTCTACACTTTGCCTCAGTTTCCTGATTTTCCCTCCAGGTCTCTTATCTGGGCCTGTGTTCTAGCACATTTCAGTCCTGGCTTTACATCCTTCAACATTTTTTTCTTTATTATAATAGCAATTTTCTTCCAATCAGTACAATGGTTACCTCTGGGAGATACATGAGGGAAGCTTCTGGGGTGCCGGTAAATGTTCCACCCTTCTTTTTCTTTCTCTCTCTTCCTTTCTTTCCTTCTCTTTTTCTTTCTGCCTTTCTTTTAAGAGACAAGGTATCACTCTTTTGCCCAGGCTGAAGACCAGTGGCACAATTACAGCACACTCCAGCCTGGAACTCCTGGGCTCAAGAGATCCTCCTGCCTTAGCCTTCCCAGTAGCTGGAAATACAGGTGTGCACCACCACACCTAGCTAAACTTTTTTGTATTTTTCGTAGCAATGGAATCTTGCTATGCTGCCCAGGTTGGTCTTGAATTAGTGGCTTCAAGGGATCCTTTCATCTTCACCTCCCAAAGTGCTCAGGTTGGTCTTGAACTCCCGGCCTCAAGTGATCTTCCCACCTCAGCCTCCCAAAGTGCTGGGATCACAGGCATGAGCCACCATGGCTGGCTGATATTCCGTTCCTTGACTTGGTGGTGGTAACAAAGGAGTTGACATTGTAACCATTCAGTAAGCTGTGCTTGTATGTTTATGCATTTCTATATGTGTGTTATTTATTACAAAAAAAGAATAATTTTGAAAGTGAAGACATTTCCCCAGCCTTTGAAGAGGGTGCAGTCTCCTTAGGATGGGGAGCTGAAGAGAGAGGGGAGGCAGTGCTGAGAAGCCCGTCCATCCACCCTTCACCTCTGTCCCTTCTGCCCACCGGTCTCATTGGTCCCCACGGCACCTGCTTCCCGGGCCTTGCTGGACCACGCTCCCGCCCAGAGGCCACCTCCTCCTCCCCCCCACCACATCTTGCTCTCGCCCTTCTCTCCTGGTTTCTCTTCCTCCCCTCCTTCCCGCAGGCCTCCCTGGTAACCCACAGCCCTCTGCGCCTGCCTCTGTCTTTCTATCTTTGTCTGAGATTGCCGACTTTCAGTTCTGGATACACAGATGGTGTTCTCTCCCCACCTCTGAGGTCCCCTCCCTCGTCTCTTTTTCCCTGTCTTGGTGGCAAATCCACCCCTCTCCCCCCAAACCCCACCTGAGGTCATGCAAGGGCACCCCCTCAACTCCAGAGGGTCCCAAGTCTGCCTTGAGGCTAAGGCTATGGAGGGAGAAAGGAGTCAAGATTCTCCTTAAAGCACGCCCTTCTTGCCTTCCTTCCTTCCCCACCTTGACCCGACCTCCTGCCTGGCTCTCTACACCGAGTGGGGTACCCCGTTCATTTCACCCTTACTGCTACCTCTACACTTGCACTTAACAGTAAACAGCCCCATGTGCTGATTCTCTATCTAGTTACATGACCTGGGGAAAGTCATTGCTACAGTTTTCTCGCCTGTAAAATGGGAAAAGTAGAAATGATCTCCTCAGGTTGTTCGGAAAAGCAAGTGATATTGGATAACTCCAGGAGCTACACTGACATAAGCGGTTGCATTAATCTCAGTAATTAGTCCTAGCAGCCACAAACATCCAAATCTCAGTGGCTGGGCACAATAAAGGTGGATTTCTCCCTGGGGAAAACTCCCGTGCAAGTTGGGCAGCCTTTCTCCATCTCGCAGTCCTGTTGTCTGGACCACGTGGTCTCCAGGGTTCCTGCAGCAGGGGAAGAGGGTTATGGAAAAAGTACACCGGCCTTTGCCTGCCTCAACTCAGAAGCAACACATGTTATTCTGCCCATGGTCCATTGGGCAGAAGTAGCCCCATGACCGACCTTAACTCCACAGGAGGCTGGGGAGTCCAAGGGGCACCTGGGATGTTTGGAGAGCTCTGTCTCTGCCCCAGGTTTCTGCCACCACCCCCATTGTGTCACCCCCACCAGGCTGCACACTTTGTCACCCGCAAAAATGTCTACTTAATCTTTCTGTCTTGAGGCCTGGGCAGCAGTCATGGAAAATGAAATGCTAACAGTGGAGAAGTCCAAAGAGATCTCCTCCTCACCCCACCTGCCCCATGTGCGAGCCCTCAGGATGTCAGTGTGCCCCCTGCCGTCCCCTCCTCTCCAGGCCTTATTTGTTTTAACTGGGGTAAGGCACAGCCGGGAGTAAACTTGAGTTACAGGGTTTCACCATGAACCAGGTCAGCGGGACAATGCCTTAGAGATCAGAGTGACAGAGCGTGGCTGGGTCTCTCGGACCTTTGACCCTCAACTCCCTTGAGGCAGTGGCCATAGTGACTTGACATTTGTGTAGGACTATGAGTCCCTGCGGCGCTGTAAGACACCTTGTTCTATTACACCTTCCCCACGAAACTCCAAGTGACTCCCATTAGGTGCCGGCTTTAGTCAGAACCTGGTCAGAGCAGCCAGGACAGTTTGGGGACAGGGCAGGTCCCTCCTTAGGCTGTCCCTCTCTCTGCCAAGGGCACTTTCCCATTTGGAGGCCAGCAGGGCACTGTGGGTGAGAAACAAGAACCAATATGTGGAAGAGATACAGCAGAGAAAGTCCAGGTAACATCTGTCCCCCACACCCACCTAGCTTTGGCCCTCACTCACAGCCCCTCCTTCCCGGAATAGCTTGGGAGGAGGAAAGAGATGAGTGGGGAAGGCAGCGTTCCCTCCTCCCGGGGCTGCAGCTGCTGGATAGGCCCAGGACGGCAGCTGCTAGGGGCTGCTTCCTCTCCTGTGGACGGGGTGGTTTCTGGCAGTGAGTGTGGGAGGACCGCCCTCCCTTTACATCTCAGGTGACCTCTCTGACCTCCTGTGGCCCAGACCACGTGGGCCTTGCAGCTCTCTGGGGATCCTTTTCCTCTAACAGCCGAACGAATGAAATGGCTCCAGTCTCATCCCAGAGGGATGTCGAAAATGTTGCTCGGTCCCTAAGTTCGAGAGACTCCTGGGAGGTGTCCATCCTCAGGGCTGCCCTTCCAGCAGCTGTGGTCTTCGTCCAGCACCCGCTTCTCCTCCCTTCCTCAGCCTACCTCGAATCCCTGCCTGCTGTGGGCAGCAGATGAAGGTGAAAAGATACCAGCCCAGGATGCAACAGGAACCAGCACCACGTCCAGTATGAGCCCTTGCTGCTCCAGAGGGGCTGAATGCCCACAGCCACACACACTCACACTCACACTCGGTCACACTACACTCAAAGGAGTCTCACTTTATTTATTTATCTTTAAAAGATGAGGTCTTGCTCTGTCACCCAGGCTGGAGTGCAGTGGCATGATCATAGCTCTTTGCAGCCTTGAATTCCCAGTCTCAAGCGATCTTCCTGCCTCAGCCTCTAGAGTCGCTGGGACTACAGGCTGATTTTTTATTTTTTGTAGAGACAGGGTTTTGATATGTTGCCCAGGCTGGTCTTGAACTCTTGGCCTCAGTGATTTTTGACTTTTTGTAGAGATGGAGTTTCAATATGTTGCCCAGGCTGGTCTTAAACTCTTGGCCTCAAGTGATCCTTCCAGCTCAGCCTCCCAAGTAGCTGGGATTCAAGGGAGTCTCTTGTGGGCTGTCCTTCCCCTTATACCTGGCTGCCTCTGTTCTTCCCATCAGAGCTGCGTCTCCATGATCACATCTTCTGTCCTTTCTAAGATTCATTACCCACTATCCTCTTACCTGCCAAAGGAAGATTCCAGATTCCTGGACTTGGGGGAGGGTTTTTCTTTGTTTTTCTTTAATCACCCAGAATGATAGCTCTCTCACACATCACAAAGAAACAGACTAGCATGACGGGAGTACAGAGACCCCTGAGCCAGACTGCAGGGATTCCTATCTCAGCTCTGCCACCTGCTGGCCATATGACTTTGAGCAGGTTACTTAACCTCTGAGTCTCAGTTTCCTCATCTATAAAACCAAGATAATGATATTGCCTACCCCACAGGGCAACCACCCTTAGAGGGTTAAATGACATAATGCATGTAAAACACCAAAATAAGTTGGACGGTGCCCCCCACCAAATATGTCCACATACTAATCCCTAGGACCTGTGAACATGAACTTATTTGGAAAATGAGTCTTTGCAGATGTAGTTACAGATATTGAAATGAGCTCATCTTGGATTCTCTGAGTGGTCCCTAAATCCAGGGACAAGTGTCCTTATGAGAGACACACAGGGAAGGTCACGTGAAGACAGAGGCAGAAGGTGGGGCACAGTGGCTCACACCTGTATCCCCGCACTTTGGAAGGCTGAGGGAGGAGGGTCACTTGAGACCAGGAGTTCGAGACCAGCCTGGCCAACGTGCCAAAACTCCGTCTCTACTAAAACTACAAAAATTAGCTGGGCATGGTGGTGTGTGCCTGTAGTCCCAGCTACTCAGGAAGCTGAGGCAGGAGATCGCTTGAACTCAGGAGGTGGAGGTTACAGTGAGCCAGGATCGTGACATTACACTCCAACCTGGGTGACGAGTAAGGCTCTGTCTCAAAAAAGACAGACGCAGAGATTGGAGTAATGCAGCCACAAGCCAAGGAATGCCTGGAGCCAAGCTGAGAGAAACCTGCTTTCCCTTAGAGCTCGGGAAGGAGAATGGCCTTCAGCGGGGCAGTGACCTGTCCACTTGAGTTTGGGCTTCTGGCCTCCAGAAATGTGAAGAATACATGTCTGTTGTTTTAAGCCACCCAGTGTGTAGTAATTTGCTGTGGTAGCCCCAGGAAACTAACACAATTACTCCAACAGTGCACATAGTAAATGTTCAATAAATGTTAGCAACTGTTATTACTGGCCCTGTTATTAGACCTAATTGTAATCTCAGCCTAACTTTTCATCGAAAGTAGTAATGATGGGGGGAAAAATCCCATCAATGGTTTTGCTAAACTGAAGGGACATCCTCCCAGGTCTCATCTTTAGCAATATAAAGACACTTCCTAAAGCTTTGAAATTACATTCTTTTCAGAGAAAATCTTTAGATTGGGCTCCCTCCCTCGCTTCCCAGGGGTTGGGTGGGATCTTCCCTCCTGTCACACACCCGGAACTGTCCAGTCAATCTTTTGGTCTCGAGGCTGGACTCTAGGTCTGGGTGGAGTCTGATGAATTTTGTTTTCCCCGATCCCTGCTCCAGCTGAATGAGGGGACTCACTATCTCCCTGCATCCTCTAATGCCTTCCTATCTCCCTGCTGCATCCACAGGGTTTCTGGAGCCTGATACTGCCCCTAGTATTTCCATATACCCCAATGTTACCCACCTTTTAAGACCCAGCATAGATTCTGTCCCTCTGTGAACCCTAGGGGAGAGAGAAGAATACAAATTCCCCCGCCTTCTCCTGCCTCCCTTAGGGCACTTAAATCTTTCTCGTACAAGATCAGTCTTACATTCTGTGTTGATACCAGCAAATCACTCGGCAATAGCTCTGTCTGCAAAATAAGGCTAATCATTTCTTCTGCTGTGAAAGGCGTGTGAGAAAAAGCTGATATTTGCCTAGAATCCCACTTGTAGAAGAATGCCTGCAACTTCCACATAGTTTTAACTGAGAAAGTTCACATAACAGCAAAGCATTTTAACATTATTTCTCAAAGTTATCTTACATGCGCAATCTCATCTGAGGCATTTCACAACACTGTGGAGAAGGCAGGCAGGGATTACTAACCCTCTTAAACAAACTAGAAAACTAAGTCCTGGAAAGATCCAAATTCAACTGATATTTATTAAGCACATTCTATATGACAGGTATTGAACTCAGCACAATCACATTGTTTTCTCAGGAGCTCTTTGAGTTAGGTGGTTAAAAGGATCAGAATCTAGAACACTAAATCCAGAGTGAGTGTGGAACAAAAGTCACAAAATCCAGGTTTGAAAATGACCCCTTGTGGGTATTTTCATGAGTAAGTACTTGGGCCTCAGTTTTCTTATTGATGAAATTGGATTTATAGCTGATTTCTCTTGCAGGCTTTTTCCTGCTGGGAGGCCCATGATCTTGGGATTGTTTCTCATGGGTAGTGATACTGTAACTGCTCCTGCTCCTGCCCATGCAGCCCTGGGAGAAGAGTAGAGATGAAAAACTTGAACTGCCATTCCATCTCAGCCACGTGTGAGCTACGTGACTTTGAGCAACTCTCAGTTTTCCCATCTATGAAATGAGAATTCAGACCCTCCTATTCAGCACACAGGGCACTGATGGTTGAGAAGAAGAAATGATCTCATGTCTGTAACCATGCCTTATTTTAAAAAGAAAAAAAAAAAAAAAAAAAGGCCAGGCAAGATGGCTCATGCCTGTTAATCCCAACACTTTGGGAGGCCAAGGAGAGCTGATCACTTGAAGTTGGGAGTTTGAGACCAGCCTAGCCAACATGGTGAAACCCCGTCTTTACTAAAAATACAAAAATTACCTGGGTGTAGTGGTGCATGCCTGTAATCCCAGCTTCTTGGGAGGCTGAGGCATGAGAATTGCTTGAACTCAGGAAGTGAAGGTTGCAGTGAGACGAGATCGCACCACTGCACTCCAGCTTGGTCAACAGAGCAAGATTCCACATCAAAAATAAAAAAAGTAAATAAATAAAATAATGAAAAAGAAAAAAAAGGACAAGAGACACCCATTGTGTCCATTTTAATGATATCACTTGCTTTGTCTCTGCTGCCATAAGAGTGTCCAAGAATTAAATTGTTCCTTGGAAAGGCTTTGAGATTCCAAGATCCTCAGACCCCACAAGGAGCAGGAAATGGCACACACAGCTGAAGTCAGGTCAGGGGGTGGAGCAATGAGCCTTGCACATGGCTTTGATTTCAAACAGTTTGCAACAGAGGTGATCTTTGTGAATGTAGTGGCCTCACCAAAGGCTTGAGGGGCAGGATGCTGGGACTTGAGATGGAATTCAGCATTCTTGAAGTTCTGAAGCTGACACTTTTTATGTTTCAAATCCCTTCCTGTATTTCCTGTTACCCTATTCTTCCTTGCTATAATCTTACCAGTAACTCAGAAGCAACAAGATTTAAAGGGGACACAGAGTTTCAAATAGTTCCAAGGTGCTCAGCGTTTTAAATAAACCACTCAATTTCCCCTTTACAAAATTTTGTTTCACATCCCAGAAAAAATGTATTTTTTTCCTTTCAGCACTTTTTGATTAAAGTCAGATCGACAGAAGTTTTAAAAAACAATCCATTAAAAGATAAGCAAAATAATATAGTTTTGACTTTACTTTTCCAAAGCTGGCATATATGACTATTTTCTGTTTCCTGTGTCTATAGCCATCCTTTTATGTTTTTGCAGACAACCGCTGTACCCAACATTTGTTAAGCACTTTAATGTTCACTATGTCTATTATTTTTCACAACTCTATCATCTCCATTTTACAGATACAGAAACTAAGACTCAGAGCCCAGGCCCATAGAACCAATAGATGCAACACTCAAACTCTGAATTGCTGCTCAGAGGCATCACTCATTTCCACATAGTTCCAAGGCTGGCCCTTGGAATTTTACTTCTGGGTTGGGGGTGGCAGGCAAACAGGGCTGAGTTGAAAAGCTCAGATAGAAAAGACAAGAGTGAGTTTCAATAATGCAGGCAAGCCTTCTATGCTGAAAGGATCATGAGGGTAAAAGGTACAATCCGAGGAAGTCAGCTGAGGCAAGTTGCTTAGACCACCATATACTTTCAGGGTTTATAGAGAGACAACGGGCATGTCCTGGCCCAAAGCATACATCTGGCTCCTAAGAGATCACGTGTATAAGTCTCAAGCTAGGGGACAATTTGGGAACATGAAATAATGGGCCTCTGTCAACAAGGTGTTCACTGAGTACTCAACATATCAGGAATCGAGCCAAGTGCCATGAGAATACAAACAACACATAAGACAGTGGTGCTGTATTCAAGGGGCTTGTAGTTTAGTTAGGGAGACCAGACCAAAACATGAAATAATGGAAGAAATTATGTCTACATTCAACTTTAATGGTATAAACTAGAAGTTGTCTGAGTCTAGAGCAGAGGAAGATCAATGGGGACCAGAGGCAGTTAAAAGACATGGGAGATAGAATGGGGAGGCTGATATTCCTAAACAGAATTCCAGAAGGAAGAAAAGTTAAGATGGAAAAGAGGCAATTGTCAAGAAGATAATGGCCTTACTTTCTTTAGAGCTGATGAAAGATCTGAATCCACAGATATAAGAAGCACAAAATATATTAAGCAGGATTTTACACACACACACACACACAATCTTAACATACAATAATGAACTATAGAACACCAACAATAAAGAGAAAATATTAAAGCAACCAGAAAGAGAAAAGATAGATAATCCAAAAAAAGGCATAGCAACCAGACAGCAAAATTCTCAGAAGCAAATATGAAAACTGTCTTTAAAATGCTTGGAGAAAATCATTGTCTACCTTTATTTGTGCATCTGGAAAAATTACCTTTTAGAACTGTGGTGAAATAAAGACATTTCCTGATATGTAAAAGTTAAGAGTAAACCCAACAAGCCATTAGTAGGAAAAAAGGACTCTTCTAAATAATACACTTGAGGAAGAAGTCAAATGATTCCAGATAGGAGCTCTTAGATGTAAGAGGATTGGTAAACAGATTAATAAACCTATATATAAATCCAAACAAACAATTTCTATATAAAAGTTATAACAATATCTATTATATAGTATTTTAAAAATACATAAATACTGAATATGAAAAGCATGTGTGTGTGGAAAGTGTGTACAAAGAGTTAATATTTTACAAGGTTCTTGTGTTATTTGCAAAGAGGGTTCAGATATTGATTAACTTAGAGTTTGTCTAGTATGCCTCACAAAATTTCTATGAAAAAATAACATCCAAATCAGTGGGAGAATGGGAGGAATGGAATAAGAAAACAAACAATTCAACAAAAGAGAGCAAGAAAGAAGAAAAAATAATAGAAAAAGCAGGGACAAATAGAAAGTACTAAGTAAAACAATAGGTATGTCCAAATATATCTGTCCTAATAAGAATGAAAAGACCAAATTCATCACTTAAAAAGACAAGGATTGTCAGATTGCAATTAAAAAAAAAAAAATCAACTCTATGCTGCTTATAAAAGACACACCTGGAGAGATCCAAGATGGCCGATTAGCAACAGCTCAGGAATGTAGTTCCCAGTGAAAGCACAGAGAACGAGTGGATGCCGCACTTTCCAATGAATTTTTGTTGCCCACAGACCGGGAGATTCCCGGCAGAGGAGCCACACGGGTCGCCAGCACGACTCTTTTGGCCGGCGCGGCTGTTTTGCCAGTGTCCCAGCGTGGCGCTTCCCGGTGCGGAGTATATGGACGGACGGGCTCGGCTGGTCCCACCCCCACAAGGAAAACAGCAATTGGAAGCGCTGAGGACTGAGAGTTTCACAGCAAGCACAGCGAACCCGGGAAGGTCCGACTCTGTGGGGAAGGGGCGTCCGCCAAAGGAAAACTAAGAAACAAAAAAACTTCATCACTGGGCGGAGAGAGATCCAAGATGGCCACGTAGCAGCAGCTCAGGATTATAGCTCCCAGTGAAAGCGCAGAGAGCGAGTGGATGCTGCAATTGCAGACGAATTTTTGATGCCTGTAGACTGGGAGATTCCCGGCAAAGGAGCCACATGGGTCGCCAGCATGACTCTTTTGGCCGATGCGGTGCTTCTCGGTGTGGAGTGTACGGGACTGGGTGCCCTTTCAGTCGGGCTCGGCTGGTCCCATCCCCACAAGGAGAACAGCAATTGGAAGCACTGAGGACTGAGAGCAAGCACAGCTGAACCCGGAAAGGCCCAGCTCTGTGGGGAAGGGGCGCCCCCCGAAGGAAAACTAAGAAACAGAAAAAACTTCATCACCAACAAGCCGGACCTCCACGCAGAGACCCAATCTGAAAGTCAGCAATTACAAAGACGACAGGTGGATAAATCCATAAAAATGGGAAGAAACCAGTGCAAAAAGGCTAAGAACACCCGAAATCAGAATGCCTCTCCTCCTACAGGGGATCGCAGCTCCTCATCAGCAAGAGAACAAGGCTTGACAGAGGATGAGTATGATGAACTCACAGAATCAGGCTTCAGAAGGTGGATAATAAGAAACTTCTGTGAGCTGAAAGAAGATGTTCTAACCCAATGCAAAGAAACTAAGAACCTTGAAAGAAGATTTAACAAAATGCTAACGAGAATGGACAACTTAGAGAAGAATATAAGTGAATTGATGGAGCTGAAAAACACAACACGAGAACTTTGTGAAGCATGTACAAGTTTCAACAGCCGAATTGACCAAGCAGAAGAAAGGATATCAGAGGTTGAAGATCAACTCAATGAAATAAAACGAGAAGGCAAGATGACAGAAAAAAGGGTAAAAAGGAATGAACAAAGTCTCCAAGAAATATGGGACTATGTGAAAAGACCTAATCTACGTTTGATAGGTGTACCTGAATGTGAAGAAGAGAATG
>PVKP010039435.1:0-20160 GCA_004027715.1 Plecturocebus donacophilus
GCACTTAGGGCATAGAGCTTTATTCTTTTTTTTTTTTTTTGCATTTTAGGTTTTGGGGTACATGTGAAGAACATGTAAGATCGTTGCATAGGTACACACATGGCAGTGTGATTTGCTGTCTTCCTCCCCATCACCTATATCTGGCATTTCTCCCCATGCTGTCTCTCCCCAATTCCCCACCCCATGCTGTCCCTCCCCTAGTTCCCCCCGACAGACCCCAGTGTGTGATGCTCCCCTCCCTGTGTCCATGTGTTCTCATTGTTCAACACACACCTATGAGTGAGAACATGCAGTGTTTGATTTTCTGTTCTTGTGTCAGTTTGCTGAGAATGATGGTTTCCAGGTTCATAATAAGATATCTAGTCTATTTTGTTATAGCAGCCTGAACAGATAAATAAATAAGGTTAAAAATGTTATTACTAACTCTATTAGTGCTGTAATGAATTATTCTCTCCCTGATAGATTCAGAGGCTCACACACAATAGACTGCTGTTTGATGTTCAATGCTTTCCCCATAACACAATAAACATAGAGATATATAAGGGCTTGCAAAGAAAAGAGCAGTAGAAGAAAAAGAAATGAACTTAGAAATTACATTTTTGAAGTCAATAAACTGTCATGTTCCTATATGACTTCAGGACCCAAAGCAATATCAACAGAGGAAGTTACAGGATCAGAGGTGAGAGCACGTGGCTTTACCTCGGGGCCTGGGACTGTCTTGTGATGCTGGCATAAAGTCAGTTCAAGCCCATGCTGAGCCGGTCATCACAGTGGCAGCTGGGATAAAAGAAAGGTGAGGCTGAGAGGCTCTGACATGGTACATAAGAGGTGCCTAATACACAGGGATTGGTAGAAAGTTCTGAATTTGCATACAACCACTGACCAGTGCAGAGAATTTACACATGCATTTTGTGTATTAACTTCATTTGTTTTTACTTGACTCTTTTGGACATTTCCAAAATTTGTTCAATTTATTTGTCTTGAAACAAACAAAACTCTGCACTTTTAACCAAATGTATAACAAAAAAAGAAAAAGAAAAAGCACTATTGATAATACTGCACTATGATAAATAAAATTTTACATTTTGATATGTTTGAGATAGTTGGAATCCTACCAATACAAATCTGGCGTCACGTGCTTCTTTTCCTTCTCATGATCAGACATTTAGTATATTGAAAATATCTTTCAGCTTTATTTTTATACCTATTTTATATAATCTTAACTCAGTAATTACTTCACAATTTTTAAAATGTTAATAATGAAGTTTTTATTGTGCATTTATAACTGTATGTAGAGTATATATGTACATATCTATAATTTATATAGATAACATATACGCAGATATATATGCATATGTATGTTATGTTTATGTATGTTTTCTATATACATAAATTATAGACATATACTATGTATATGCACATATGTGTTATTTATATACCTAAATTATAGATATATACATATATATATATATATGTATAGACAGATAGATGCACACACACACACACACACACACACACACAGAGAAAGAAGGGAAAAAAAGCAAAATAATATGCAAATTTTATAATTTGCTACTCTGAGGAAAACATGAAGTTGATGTTTGTATCATTTATTCTAATTGGCCTAATGCATATCTTAACACAGTCTATTAAACAGAAAGTCAATTGCACTTCACTAATGACACTGTCCTCATTAACAATGATCCAAGGAAGAAATTATACTTCAATTTAGTCTACAGCTATTCTTGGGAAATGTAAACCATTACTCTGGACTTTTTGCATATTTAAATATTCATGATTGGTTTATACATACTTATACTTTAATAATTCTGTATATAAAAAGTAAATGAACACTGCTATAAATGTGTAGTGGAATTGAGTAAATAGATGGCAGGTGGCAGGTGCCACGTATGACTGTCATCTATAAAAAAGGGAAATTTGAACAGAGACACAAACACAGTGAGAACACCATGTGAACCTGAAGGTAGAAATTGGGATGACACATCTACAAACCAAAGAACTTCAAACGTTGCCAGCAAACTACCAGAAGCTAGGAGAAAGACATGAAACAGATTCTCCTCACTGACCTAAGGAGAAACCAACCCTGCCAACACTTGACCTTGGCCTTCTAGCCTCCAGAACTATGAGACAATACATTTCTGTTGTTTAAGCCACTCAGCTTGTGGTACTTTGTTATGTCAGCCCTAGCAAACTAATACAGCAATTTGGTTCCAAAGAGTGCAGAATGGACACACAGAGAGAGAGAGAGAGAGAGAGAGAGAGAGAGAGAGAGAGAGAGAGAAAGAGAGAGAGGGAAGAGTAACTTTAAAGTAGAGAAAACTGACAGTTTTCTCAGCCGGATGATCAAGGTAACATCAACAGTGATGAGTCATAATAATAGTAGGACACCTTGGCCTGATGTGATGACAAAGGCACTTTACTTCTGTGATCTTTCTTATAAAACCCATAGCCCCAGTCTGGTTATGAGAGAAAGTATTAGACAAATCCCAACTAAGCAACATTCTACAGAATGCTGACAAATACTCCCCGACACTGTCAAGGTCATCCAAATCAAGGAAAATCTGAGGAGCTATTACAACCAAGAGGAGCCGAAGGAGACATGTGATTAAATAGAATGTGGAATTTTGAATGGGATTAAGGAATAGAACTTGGCTTAAAAGTCCGAAAATCTGAAAAAATTATAAACTTCAGTTAATAATAATGTGTCAATACTGATAAGTTAATCATACCAGATTAATATAAGATATTAAAAATGGAAAAAGAGTAGGAAATATATGGCAATTCTCTATACTATCTTGTCAATTTTTACGTAAATCTAAAACTTAGTTCTAAAATGAAAAGTTTGTTTAAAAAATAAATGAAAATTCAATCAGCTGTATGTTTAGTGATGTGAGTACATAAGACAAATAACTAGACTTGGCACCGTGGCTCCTGCCTGTAATCTCAGCACTTTGGGGGGCCAAGGTGGGCAGATCATCTGAGGTCAGGAGTTCGAGACCCCATCTCTACTAAAAATACAAAATTAGCCAGGCATGGTGATGCACGCCTGTAATTACAGCTACTCAGGAGGCTGAGGCGGGAGAATCACTTGAACCCAGGAGGCAGAGGTTGCAGTGAGCCCAGATGACGCTATTGCACTCCAGTTTGGGTAACAAGAGTGAAACTCCTTCTTAAAAAAAAAAAGACAAAGAACTGTGAAATACAGATACATTTAACATGAAATGCAGTTTATAGTAACCCCCATGTGCTCATAAAAGTTAATGTACACATTAAATAAAAAATGGTATGATCATTTTTATATAAATAATGTAGTTCAGTGAGGCAGAATATAAATTTCAAACATGATCTACAACACTTTTTTATCCTTTTAAAAGTATAATTAATAAATAATTTTCCCCCAGGAGGTTGCTGGGAATCATAATAGTTTTTGACATATTATCCTTAGACAGTTACATAAACAACCTGTGGTTCATTTATTTTCAGTGAAACAATAATATTTGGTTCTACAATAATGACTTAGAAGAAAATAAAGGAACAGATTGAAAGATTTATCAGTAGATTTATCTTCTGTGTTATGTACAAAATCAAATGTGTCTGGGGATTTGGTGCAGAAATTGTTCTGTCATTCTTTGCCTTGTCAATTTCAGGCCACTGCTTCTTAACATCAACACAAGACAAGGTAGACCATTTACAAAAACATCTGAGGCACTAAGATACCAACTCATGTGTGGTATATTAACTTTCCCAATAGGATAACACTTCTTAAGAAGACAGAAATGTTTTTACTGAGAATTCCGTGTCTGGGAATAATTAATTTATGTCTTGCTTTCTATTTGACTAATGATTCGCATTTATCATTTCTTCATGAATCAATCCAGTTTTAACTGTTGGAGAACTGTCAGTCTGAGAGTCTTTGAATCAGGAATTATTATGGAAAGTAGGCCTTACACAACTGTAGGAAACACAGTTCCAGAAGAGGGATTGAATCAGAGATTGAATCACCAAGCAGTCAATTAGAGAAGCCATGTCCTTCCAGCTAGAGATGGGAAGTTTGTGGAGAAACCTGTGAGAAGCTATTGCTTCTGAGTAGCTACTGCCTCAACTGGTCGGTAGGACCAGGAGTAGGAGGCATGACTGAACACAGAAGAGGCATCTCTGTGAACGTCTGTCACTGCCTAGAGTTGGGAAAAGACCTTTGGCGAATAATGACCACTGCCTTATTTCTGCCTTCAAAGTTCACAGAAGTACTTTTTACCAACTCTAATTTGAAACCATACAGGGAAATGTAGCTCTCAGTATAATCAATCTGATCACAGTGGGTGTCATATGTGTACTCTGTCCTAAAAATTAAAGCTATGAAATGTATCTGTGTTTGAAATCTTTTAGTCTACACATATGCAGGACTTAGAACATTGCTTTGGCCATTTGATTATCAGAGTATACCACTTATTAGACAATTTAATGGACTTAGATAATGATATTTTAGTGAGGATTCCATAATTTGGGCTTCACAGTGATGCTGCTTGTAAATGCTTTCTTCAGAAATGTAAGAAAGAAAATAAGAGATACTAATGGTATAGCTGTGGTTACATCTATGTCTGGATGTAGTCATTGAACATATTAAAACTAGAGACCAAATCTATGATGGAGTGAAATATTGCTGGAAGAGATAGGGGAGACAAAGCCAAACTGGTAGCCTGGGGTTAGTGGTGGAGGGTCAAAGAATTCCCAGAACAAAAGGTGTAGGAGTAGTAGGAGACAGCACAAATAGTGTTTAAAAGCGAGCATTAGACCATCACACTTCTGAGTCAGACATCAGACAAGCCTGGGTCTGAGGCCCAGCTCCCTCACTTACTAGTCACTGTACCCTGATGGGTGATTCACTCCTTCTAAGCCTCCCTCCTCTCATTCTATACTTGTGTAATCTTTGCCTAAAGAGAAACTGCTTCAAAAGTTTATCATCAACAATAACAATAATAACTGCCTATGAAAAAGCTGTACATAGTGCCTGACACACAGTAAGTACTCCATAAACATTACTTTCAGGAAGGCAGGGATTTTTGTTTATTTTATTATTGCTAGATCAAAAGCTCTTGGCACTGCGTACTAGCCTCTCAGATAAATTAATTAATTGAGTAATTAATGGCAGCTGTTTGTATTACTATTCTTGCATTTGTTGGTGTAATATACTGAGGTGTACAGTATTCATAAGGAGATATATCATGATTGGTTTGTTTGTGTATCTCCAACCCACATAAGCATGTGCTGCTTTCACAATATTTAAAGAAGACAGATTTGCCATTGGGTTTCCAATATATCAGGAGTCTCGACATTCTGAGTGTAGCCACGATGATCAGTCTTTTCTAACATCATCATTGCTCAACAGCATTTTTCCACATAAAATTCTTCACATTAATGCTTTTTTAAAGGCTGGTGGTAGCCACTTTTGATTTTTACTTCTGGCCTCAGGCACTGTAGTGTATCTTTGCTGAACAAAATGCTGTTATTTCCCAGAACTACTTTCTAACATTTGAAGTCATATGTCATGCTGTCTCTCTCTTTTTCTTCTCAGCTCTTAGGAGCAGCAAATGCCACTGTTTCCTGTAATTTTTGCAGTGTGTTGCATATAAAGTGAGGACCAAAATGTGACATTTTTAAGGCTACAGCCGTTTCTAAACTTCAGGGTAAATGCCAACATTCTCCTTTTGTTTCTACTGGGGATGTTTGGGTGGCCCTATTAGCCATGCAGACATAAGGCAGTGTAGAAATGAAAATGAAGGTGCCTCAGACCAAGCTGTTGAGAATTGTTTAATCATTTAGTCACGTAAAAGGCTCTATTTACTTTGAGTTGATTTAGTCTTCGCAGATATAATTATGGTGTTAAGATATATTAGTTTCCTCTGGCTGAGGTCAGGTAGGCAGAGTGAATAAAGAGCTGAGAAAGGATGAATTTGTCCCAAAAAAAGAGAATTTGATTATATTCCAATAATATATTTATATATATATATATAATTTTTTATTATACTATTGGATTATAATTATTTTCAATAATATGGATATAACCCAGCAGCTGAAAAGACATGTCCAATGTCCAGAGAACTTGAATCAAAGAGAATATCCCAAAAATAGAGAAAGTTATGAGATAGCCAGTTTTAACCTTTTCATTTTTACATTGTAATCCCCTCCCCTTTAGAGAATACATTGTACAGCCAGAACAAGTGGGCTTAAATCCTGAGTTAATCGTGTATTAGAAACATGTCTTTGGGAAATTTATATACCCTCTCAGGGCTTTAGAGTCTTATCTATAAAATGGAGAAAATAATACCTCTATCCTAGGAGTGATAGGATAATTAAGTGAACATGTAAGTATATATATAAGAAATGATATTAAACAGTGAATAGTTCACAGCAAGTACTGAATAGGTGATTGTTATTTTACTAACCATATTATTGTCCCAAGGGTAGAAAAAATCATGAGAACGCTGGAATAGCTGTGTTTAGGAACTTATGGCCATGCTTTAGGATGCTCAGGAATAAGATGTATTCATGAGACAGCTGGAGATAACCTGTAAGGGAGATAAAAATGTAACGTGGAAAACAGGATGGATTTCTAGGACTTGTTGGCAGTCATCTCAGAAATCCTTGAGAAGAGAACTGGATTTCCTGCAGTGATCCAGTACAGGGGCTTAGATTATTGTTGCATGTACGTTAAAAGTACAGATTCAGTATCCCTTATGTGAAATGGAGTTTAGATTTTTGGAGATTTTAAAATATTTGCATATACGTAATGAGATATGTTGGAAATGAAACCCAAGTCTAAACTTAAAAATTCATTTATGTTTTATATAAATGAGCCTTTACACATAGACTGAAGGTAATTCTATACAACATTTTAAATAATTTGCAGCATGAAACAAAGTTTGTGTACATTGAGACATCAGAAATTGTCACTGCTTATTATAATCCCCTCCTGAAAATTATTTTCTCATTGGCTTCCAGTATACTACATTCTCTTGGCTTGGCTCCTATTCTTCTGGATGGTTCTCAGTCCCTTAATGGCTCCTCATCTTCTTAATTGCTGCTTGTTGGCATATACTGGCCTTCATCTCTATTCTACCTATACTTCCTAGATGATTTTCTCTAGTCTCAGGGCTTTAAATATCATCTACAGGCCGGGTGCAGTGGCTCATGCCTGTAATCCCAGCACTTTGGGAGGCTGAGGTGGGCAGATCAGGAGGTCAGCAGATTGAGACCAGCCTGGCCAACATGGTGAAACCCTGTCTCTATTAAAAATATAAAAATCAGCTGGTGTAGTTGCATGTGCCTGAAATCCCAGCTACTCAGGAGGCTGAGGCAGGAGAATCACTTGAACCTGAGATGGCAGTGAGCCAAGATTGCACCAGTGCACTCCAGCCTGGAGATAGAGCAAGACTCCATCTCAAAAAATAATTTTTTAAATCTATATTATAAAGTCTCTCAAATTTATATCTTCATCTTGGACATCTACACTAAACTTCAGATCCATATATATAGCTACCTGGTGACACCATAGGTGTCTAAGAGTTATCTGAGAGTTAACATGTTGAAAACATAGCTCCTGATGTCCACCTCTCACCATCTCATCCCTCCAAAGAAACAGCCTCATTCTTTTAGTAGCAGCTTCATGAGTCTAATTGTACAACAAAGCCTTGAAGTCATTTTGATTTATTTTCTCTTCTTTCATCCTAGATTCACTTTATTGGCAAGCCTGGTTGATTCCAACATCAAAATATGATAGATCTACTTAGTATTATCTCCACTGCTAATACCCCAGGAAAACCATCACATCTGGCTTAGATGGGTGCAATTGGCTCCTAACTGATATCTCCATTTTTACTTTTATTTCCCTAAATATATACTACATGTAACAGCCACTAGTGCTACTTAAAAAAAAAAAAAAGTATCATCTTCCAGCTTCCAGAACTGTGAGAAAACTTATCATCACACTTCTCTTTAAACTGTTCAATGCCTTCTCTTTGCAGCTGAAACAAAAGCCAAAGTTTTCTCTTTAAGTTATTGGGCCCTGCTACCTTTCTGATATTTTCAAATACTTGCTTCTCATTCACTTTCCATCAACCACATTGCCCCCCTTGCTGTTTCTCAAATAGTGCTCTGTACTTGTTCTTCCCATTTCCTGGGTAATTCTTCATCTAGACATTCACAAGGCTAACTCACTAATGCCCGACAGGCTATCAGCCAGGACACAGAAACTACATTAGGTTTTTCGGTGGAGAAGATTGGATGTGGAATTGGTTAAGCAGGTCCTGAAGGACAGGAACAGCCAGAGGCAACATGAAGGCTAGTAAGACAGAGTAAACTCGGGCAGCAGCTACCACTGCTCCAACTGGGACAAACAAAAGGGAGGGTGTTAGGTTATCAGAGTCTTCACTCAGAGGAGTGTCCACAAAGTTGTGACCCAGACATCTGAGAGTGGGCTGGCCATCTGGCATTGGGAGCTTGGGAACTCAAAGGAAGACTTCCATGAGGTTTGGTCTCATACCTCAGAGGAAAAAAATTGAATCGTATGCTTCCCACCCCAAATCTATATATTGCAGCCTTAATCCTCAATGTGATTGTGTATGGAGAAAGGACCTTTAAAGAGGCAGTTAAAGCTAAATAAGACTGTACGAGTTGGCCGGGTGTGATGGCTCACACCTGTAATCCCAGAATTTTGGGAGGCGGAGGCGGGCGGATTGCCTGAGCTCAGGAGTTTGAGACCAGCCTGGGCAACACAATGAAACCCCGTCTTTACTAAAATACAAAAAATTAGCCAGGTGTGGCGGTGTGCACCTCTAGTCCCAGCTACTCGGGAGGCTGAGGCAGAAGAATTGCAGGAACCCGGGAGGCAGAGGTTGCAGTGAGCTGAGATCGTGCTACTGCACTCCAGCCTGGGTGACAGAGCAAGACTCCATCTCAAAAAACAAAAAAGATGCTAAGAGTTAGGGGCCCTAATGCAGTATGGCTGATGTCCTTACAAGAAGAGGAAGAGACACTAGGGATGTGTGCACACAGAGAAAAGCCATGTAAAGACACAGCGAGAAGGCGGCTGTCTGCAAGCCAAGGAGAGAGTCCTCAGGAGAAACTCTGATCTTGAAATTTCTGCCTCAAGAACTGTGGTGGGGGCGGTGGTGGAGGATACCACAGACCCAGCCTACGGTATTTTATTATGGCAGCCAGAGCACACTGACACCCTTTCCTGTGTGTACTGACGCTCACGGGATTGAATGGGGTATGAGGATTCTCAGTCCTGGACTCTGAAGAGTCAGAATGTGACTGGTTCAGAAAGTGCCTGAAAACAAGGATCATCTATTTCTTCCAGGGTGAAAGGATCCTTTGAGAGTGATGCTGTCAGGAACAGAATAGGAAGAAATCCTTTCTTCCTTCTGCACTCCAGTCCCCCTTTAGTCAATTCTACTGGAAGAACTTATAAAATCATCTGCAATAGAGAAATATAGTTTGCAGAGTCCCAACCACCAGCAAGCAGACTACAGCATCAGAATCATGTGATCCTTGGCTCTATTCATAGAGAGAAAATATGGTCCCATAAGACTAAGTGAGCACTGAAAAATCTGTGTTTTTAAGGTGTCCAGTTGATTTTGAAGTTCAGCTTCATCTGAAAATCCCTGACCTAAAACAAACCTCTCATTTTGTGGTGAAGAAACTGAACAAAGGGCAGGGAAGTGGCTTATGGTCTTTAACTCTGAAGTTCTGGCTACATGTAAGAAAAATACTAACACATAATATCCTAAACATTTGCCATTAACAACCCCTGCCTGCTTAGCTTGGGTCATTTGTTTTTCCATAATTGGTTTATTCATCCACTGGATATAAATAGTGTGTTTTGCATTAGTTTGAATAAAATGAGAATCCCATATATTAGATTATAGTAATGTATTGTATTTTTTCTAAATAGGAGATGGCCAATAGGGCACCATAAAACCCAGCACTTAGCCCAGTGATGTCTAACAAATTGTTAGACATTTAGAGAAGAAATATAATAGCAAATCAGTAAAATGTATGGGATGGTAGAGAAGTGTGTAAGTGATACAGCTGACAATAAAGAGGAAAAAGGAGTTAATAGATCTGCAGGGCTTTTGTTTCTATAGAATGAACACAGTGGACATTCATATGACAAAATACTCATAGCAATGTAGCACGAAGTGAAAAAATATTCTAGTAAGGTCTGAGCAGTGTTAGACTAGTGTGTGGCTCTCCTTTTTTGTGTAAGTGGGAAAACAAATCTTTTTGTCTTCAATATGCAGATTTGGAGGTGAATAATAGCATTTCTTCAGTCTAGGGCATTGAATCATAAATCTTTATGACTTAGTTTTTTTAAAAAAATACAGATCATTTATCAAAGGAACAAAATCAATATCAGTGGAAGTCACTCTAAATGTATCCTGTCCTCCACACATTTTAAAACTGCACTATTATTATACAGTACAGTGCAAAGATCCAGTGGAGAATAATCATAGGATTTTATGTTTAAGAATAAAATACAAACCTGGCAATATCTGATTACTTGGCTTCTCTTCTCCCAATTGTATAAAAATATAAAATTATTTTTATTAAACTTGCTACTTCTCAAAGACAAAGGAGATACATCTTGGTGTTAGAATACTGGGAAAATTTTTTCCCCTGAATTTCTTACACTGTTCTTCCACTGACAACAATAAGCAGAGAAACACATGCATAGGACTTTGCATGACATCTACTGGTTAAGTGTGTACATGATACAAAAGCTCATTTTCCTTTGTTCCAAATATATCAGTGGATAACCTCCCCAAGCCTCCCCATGGAAGGACAATGCCCACAGGGCTGAAAGGCTTCCTTTCACCCAAAGGAAGATCCATTCTATAACCCATGAGATTTTATTTTACACTAATAAACACTAATCAGTGAGAAAATAAAAGATAGTCTAGTTGGAACATCTGGGCTTCCTCATCTCCTATATCTGCAATTTTCTTAAACTCTAGTGTTTTTCCCCTGAAATACATTAACTTGATAAATCAGCAAATGGAACTGGCTTAGAAGTTTGTGAATGACTGAAAGCAGCAGCAAATTCTATTAACACAGAAAGTAGTGATCTGAGGGTCAAGTGGAAGTCCTCAGCAGCCAAAAATACTTTTTAACATTACCTTAAATTTCACTATTAGGAGGATATATATTTAAACCACAAACAGGCATATCCTTTTATTAACATGCAAACAATGCAGTGTGTCCGTTTGCAGCTTAAACTATTTTTGTGCTGACAACTCTCTACTGTATTTGCCTCCTTTCCTCTGACCTCTATGCCCCAGGTGTTGCCCACAGCAGACTGAATCACGCAGGTTCCCTTCCTGGCTGGCTTCTAGCTGAGATGGCTAGTGAAAAGCACTAGCAGGAGATCAAAAGGCAGAAGGAGTGAGATACTGTGTCGTGGTGTTTTTTTCTCACTTTCTCATTGCTTTGGTGCTTTGGTGCGGTGCCTCTTGCAAGAGCTGTGACTCTCCATGGGCATATTTCCTGTATATGGCCCTTCGTTCGGAGTACAGGAACTTAGTACCCTCAGCTTCTAAGTACCCCACCCCCACAACCCCCATATCCTGTGTTTGTTTTGTAGCTCTGTCGATGACCCTTTATGTACTGACTTCAATAGTGACTCTATTTGAACCTTCTTCTTATTTGCCAGGAACTTTAAAGACACCTTTCCAGATAAGACTCAGTTTACGTAAAAGGGTACATGAAAGGGAAGAAATAGAAGAAGGGGAGGGGTAGCATGAGAAAAAAGGAGAGCAATGAAAGGCCAGGAGGCTAAAAAGAGGGACCTCAAACTGACTTCTTTGGCTAAGGGCTGTTCCAAAATGACACACACATTTCTATGAACATCTCTACCTCCCACCCCCAAATTAACATTCTGTGCCTAGGGGTAATTTTGTGTTTTGTCCATTAGAACTTAAGATCTATGAGGGAATGGTAGTTTTGGAGTTTTGTTGCTGCTGTCTACAACTACTGATGACCAAATATCTAGAATTGATTAAACGTCCTTGTTATTGAAAAGATTAAAAACATGTTTATATATTAATTACAGCAAGTATTTTTATAAAGACAATTAAATCGTTATTCTGTCCTTTGGAGAACTTCTTTAACCTTTTCATGCTTGTACTTTAACATCTATTTAATAGGTTACAGCATAATACAATTAAAAACAGTGATGTGCTGGTAAGTGTTTATAAACTGTATCTCCAGGGAAAAAAAAAGCCAATTTATAACATTTGCTGATTTCTTTGGAGTAAATACTCCCACTAAGCTCCTTAGTTTCCTATTGCTGCCATAACAATTTCCTTCTCATGCTGCGTGTCTCTAACCCTACTTCTGTTTTCACATCCTTTCGTCTGATCACAGGTTGGACAAGATCGTCACTTCTAAGCATCGTGTGATTTTATTGAGTCCAGCTGGCTAATCCAGGCTACTCTTCCCATCTTAATGAGGGGCTGTGTTAAACTTCTCTTCGTGGGTCGGCAAGGGGCTGGTTTCAAAGGCAGGAGTTTCCTGGCTCCACACTTCCATCCAGAAACCAGAAGGGTTTCAAATGTAAAGTTTTTTGTGTGGGTTTCCCCTACCATGAGCTAGGTAGGGAAAACTCTAAATGCCTGGAGCTCTGTTAGAAGGGGGCTCTGTAACTCAGGGCTACGTACCGAGTAGCCAATCCAGTATCAGAGTCAAAGATCAATCACGCCAGAGGACGTCTGAAAGAACGCCTCTCATTGGACGAGAACATGAATGGGGCGGGATTAACTCAAGGGTTAAAGTTCAGCGGCTCCTTACGTGAACCGATTGTCTGGTCTGGGATCCCCTCCCGCAGTAGCGTGGGAGCTATCTCTCTCTCTCTTTTTCTCTCTCTGGCTAATATATTGCTGTCCTGCAAAACTCTTTGAGTCTATGATATTTATTCGAACGGTAAGCGCACCATGCCTCCGGGACCCCTTTCCCCATTCTTTTTCGGAACTGGGAGCTGGGGACACTCCCCTGATTACATTAAGATCCTTAACCTTAATCACGTCTACAAAGTCACTTTCACCATGTAAGGCGATGTTTTCATGAGTTCCAGGGATTCAAACATACATAACTTTGTTCATGAGGACCATCATTCTGGCTACCACACCCAGCATGGCGAATTTCAAGCAACAAATGTAACATCAACTGGCTCACAACATTCCTGATAATTTATCAGTTATGTGAGCCAGATGAAATCACTCCTGCTACCAGAACTCAGAGCATAAGTTTCAGGATTAGAAAGTCTGGGTATGAATTTTGACTTTGTCAATGTGATTTTGATCAAGTTGCTTCTTTCCTATATCTCAATCCTTATCTGTTTAATAGTGATAAAAATAGTACAATTTCATTGTGTTTTTAATGAGAATTGACAACAGAGATAGTACATGTAATTAGAAAATGTGAATAGTCAACATTTATTAATAACTATTTTTATGTTTCTAGTATCTTTTCAAACATTTTTATGTTTGATAGTAAGAGTACAAATGTTTTTTTATCCCAGTAAGGAGTTAAAATATTAAATATCAATGTATATAGTGATTAAATAATTAGAAAGCTCAGAGTACTTTTCTTCTTCCCAAGGCACATGTAATTTATATACATAATGATTATTCTGAAACATATCAAGCTCATGGACCTTCTGAAACTTCGAAGAAAGCCAGTGATCATGTTACTTCAGTTTTGAACTAGCCAAATTCTTAATTGCTGTTATTAAAAATTTCTGATAACTACAATATCAAGGCTTAAGAACAAAGCACCCTAAGCTAAGTAGGAGTAAAGCTGGAGTACAATGGTCTTGCAGTATAGCTTTGGAAGTAATAAAAATCATTGTTGTGGATATACTCCTCTCAGTTAAAGATATGGATAAAACAAGAGGGAGAAACTGAAGGAGGCAGGAAGACTGACAAGACATTATCTTGGGTAAAGTCTATGTTACAGCATCTCCATGAGGCTGGAGATATTACCCTGCATCCTTCTTAAGACTTGTGACCAAATAAAGGTTCTTCAAAGATTTTTCTCATCTCAAGTGTCTAAGATATTCTATATCTTTGGAGCCACAACAAGATTGCCAGATGAAACACAATTTACTTGTTCATTTATTTAATGGTTAAATATTTATTGTGAAGATTCAGAAATTATTCATAAACAAAATTGGACATAAGATATATGAGGTTCAGGTGTGATCTGTAAGGTTGCTGATGGCTCCAGCTGGCTTCTAAAGCCACTTGCTCCAAATATAGAGAGTAGTTTGAGTTACCGAAGGTTATGAAGTGTTTCAGGCATTGATTCTCTGTCTAGTTCATTTAAATAATATAGAAATATGTGAGAGGGATATCTCTGATCTCAAAAAGTTTATCATTGAAGTAAGGAAAAAATGAGATAATGTGTGCCAGCAAGAGCTAAGTAATAACAAATGAAGAGTCACACACACACACACACACACACACACGAAGCATATGGCTAAACAGAAAAGGGTAATAGAGGCGAGATCTACAGTGAGTTCAGAGATCACTGTGAGTTGGAAAGGCCATGAAGAAGAGGCTTGAGAACCACATCAATTGTTTAGAAGCATGAAGAGAACAGCATATTCCAGGCAGAAATCATTAGCATGTGTAACAGGCCAGTTCTGTACGTGACATGTTTGTGGGTCAGTGAGGAGAATGATTGGACTGACTTCTCCCCTTATTTAGAATTTTCTCCTTCATATCCCAAATAATAAATTTTTATTTCAGCCATCTCACACCAAACTTTCTGCCATTTCTTATATTAAATAATAATTTTAAAAAAAAAAAAAAAACAGGAAAAGCTATAAAATCCAGCCTCAGTTTTGTAGAATTTTTTTCTTCATTTTTCTCATGCAAGTTTTTTGGTATGGCCTCTACTTAAAGCTATTCATTTGTTTATTATTATTTTTTTAATCTCTAGCCTCAATTAACAGGTGTAAGATCAAAGAAACCACCCTGGTCAGATTTTTAGGGGTGTCATATGTCAGAGGACAAGATAGCCTGATGGAGAGAAGGTTTCATATCACAAGCTACAGCCATGACACTCTTCTATTCTCTTTCTGACTCTTGTTCTGTTTCATGTCATTTCCATATGAAAATCAAAGTATCCTGAAAACCATATACTAATAAAAAGAGTACTAAATAAAATCAAGGAAGAATAATTATTACTGTTTCTTTAAGATTTTTCATCAGTTTTACATCTATAATTATATTGTTCAAAATTTATTTTTCATTGATCCTAATCCATGTTTCAGCACAATACACTGATGTGGCAAATATATATCAGATAAACAGTTTATTTCACAACCTTTATTTCCAAGACAAGGATTAACTGTGACTCCTCCCCCATGAGAGGAATCTCCCTTCTCTTTCTTTCCCTGATTCTGTAGCTAGAACAATGTACTCTCCTGGAACTACTTAGTTTGCTGCTCCAACCTCAGGCCGCAGAGAACCTAATAGATTTTGTAAGTATTCTGTGAATAATTAAAATGAAAACTCAAAAAGAATGAGAACAGAGACTTAGCCATGCCTGGTTTTGTTTACTGACACGTCCTCAGAAACTAGCAGAGTATATGGCACATAACATTCCGATAGCGTATGCTCAATGAAAGAATTGATGAATGAAAGCTTCTACAGGAAATAAACTTCTACAAGTCCTTGAAGTCACAATTCTAGCATTGTAGCTGACCTTAAGTTTAATGGTATTCAATAATTTGTCTTACAAAAAAAATGCTTATAAATAATTAAATGAATAAAATCATCTCCACTGAAATAAACGCACATCTCTTCAAAAGGGATGGCCTGTACCTCATATTTTCTTCTGACATTTTCTTTAATTATGAAGATACACAAAAGTTTAACTTATCTGCTGACTCTACCATCTTGTCAACTTAAATAACAAGCAGAGAGAGGCTCTTTAATCGAAAAGGTATTTATTTGGAAATAGAGCATTGAAATGGGAATAAGCATGTATAAACTATATGTGTATCCCCATTGCAAAGCTCAGTTCCCAAATATGCATCTTTTCCATTAGAGAGCTTCTCTCTGTTTATTTAGATTTATACCTATGGTGACAGAACTGGGATCTGAAAAGTATCACTTGGAAAGAATCTGTGCTGCTTGGAACCTGTGTGCAGTACCCACTTCAGCCCTTTGAGCTCTCCACTTGAATGGCCAGGCTTTTCTGCCCTGCTGAATCTTCTCTCAGGTTGCGCTTCCCTCCCTTTGGCAGTGGCTTTATATGGGACCTGGTTTGGATAAGGCCACCTTAATAAAGGACCATACATTCCTCTTGGGATAATAAAAGATTTATTGTCTTTTCTCGTAAGTCCTTTCTGCTATAAACACACTTTATCTTTTTGGATTGAGTATTTATGATTTCTACAGAATATACCTTCTGTCTATGAAGTGTATCTTATCTGATTTGATCACCAAGTTTAATATTTCATCTGATCTGCACACCTGTGTTAATATTTCGTGAACATTTTTATCTTGGTTTCTTTTGATTTGGTTTGACTTTTCTTTCTTATTTATGAACACTTGGGAGCAAAAATAAACATTCAAGGTGGTGGGTGTAAGATAGCTAACAAAAGCCACTAAGGTGGTTGCAGCCATCTAAAACACAAGTTTAAACTCCTGACATTTCCTGATTGCATTTATAGGATTTTTCTTTGCTCCTGGGAGATTATTAAGAAGTAGAATGTGATTCTCAAATACTGAAATGCCAGGTTTTCTGGGTGTGTAGCCAACTACATATTAAGGTCTGTTCTTGTGTACATGTTAATCTCAAAGACAAATTACATCAAGGAAAATTCAGAATGCAAATGGTCATTATTAGAGAAACCTGCAACTGTAGAGTTAATATGCAGAGTCTTCTAATATCTCTCTATATATATTTCTTTTTATCTGCCTTTTTAAAATCTGTTGACAGAGTCATTTCCAATTAGGATTAAAAATTATGTTATAGGAAAACATGTTTCTAAAAATTATAATTGTTAATAAAACACTGATATATTACAGTTAATTCACAATTTTGCCTTCTAGTTTAGTTTTCACTAAAATTTAAGGCTACTAAGAGTTAAAAATTTTAATTACTATATAATTCTGCCTAAAAAATGTGTCCTAAAATATGTAAGATGTGATTTTAATTAAAAATATTATAAAAATTATTAAAATATTCTTTATTAAGAAAAATAATTTTGTTTAATTTGGAGGTTATTTCAAGATTGCTTCAAAATATGAATAAAAAAATAGGAACAAGATAGAAAGAATCCAGTAAGTAAAGAGAGATGTGAAGAAAGTTATGAATATGAAGATGTATTTTAGGTAAGAAAAGTTAGAAAAGAAAGAAATTTCGTATGAGAAAGAATCTCATATGGTGAATTTTTATCCTAAAGTAAAATGACTGATTATTTGAGAAATATAGGACAAAGCAGAAACTACAAGCTTGTCATGAATTATCTGAGTAAAGCTGTGATAAGATTCATGAAAAGAGAATTTATGAAAAAGGAATTTTGTGTGTGATTGACTATATTTAAAAGGGAATTATTTGTGATAGTCTTTCTAAAGATTGAACTTTGATATTAAAAATGCATGAGTAAAAAACCAAAAATTGTAGTCTCCTATTTTAGAAGAAGATTTTTCTTAAAACATGGATTTACTCAGTATACTTACAAGAGATTTTGATTTTTGATTCTGGAATCTGTTTGTCTTTGAAAGACTTAGATTTATATCTCAGGAGCTCAAGTTTTGATTACCTCACTGCATGTGATTTGCAGGTCATTCATCATTGCCTTCTGGGTTTTCTCTCCTTGAAAAGGCATATCTTTTTGCTTGGGTAGGGTGATAACTCTTTATTTCAACCTTTCCATCAAGTTCTCTAAGTGTATTTTTCTTAATTCTATATGTTGTAGTGACCTGACACTCAATTGATATCTTGAATATCTGGAAAAATAGTGTTTTCCTTCAGTGTACCTTAATCTTATACTCTTGGCTTTTGTTGATATGTCTGAGTAGTTTCACGTAACCAGGTAACTTCTTATACCGTTAATAGGATCCATGTTTTCCCCTGCTGAAGGTACTAGTTTTCTTGTTTATATTTCTCTATAATGTATTGTACACGTATAATCCCAGATACATTCTTCCTATATCTGATTAAATTCAAGCACCTTTTTTATCAGGTTTGATTTCCAGTTTATCAAACTGGGCTTCCATAAAGAGAAGCAATCATGCTATAGGAGGTTTCTCTTTAAGTAACTAGCCATGTAAAAATATTTTGTTTTCTCAAAATAATTTCTGGTTTGTCTTTATTAGATTTTTTATTACTTTGGAAAACTGAATTTTCAAAGGATTAAAGCTTTTATATGCATATATATTTCTGTATCACTTTTGAATTATTTTCATTATTACTCTGGTTAAACATATAATAATTATTTAGCAATGATCTATAATTCTGTTTTGATCAAGTGTTTTGAACTTTTTGACATTTTTGACAGGTTTTTCCAACATCAGAATCCAAAATTAAGTCTTTCTGACCTAACATTAACTTTGGGGTTTTGCAGTTGGACTCCTGAAAAGAATCAAGAAATGTGTACGTCATCTTGTATAGATATTAAATAATTAGATTTATTTAGCAAATTGTACAAAAGGCATTTGCAAAAGATATATGATACTAGATCTTGTGTTCAGTTACATCTATGGATAGGTTATTAATATAAACTATCTAAAATAAATATAAATTTATAAAAATTTAACGTTTCTTGTGTTCTTTGTTGTTTTAAAGTCTGTTTTATCAGAGACGAAAATTGCAGCTTCTGATAATGCTAGCTAGCTGTTTTGCCCATTAGTTGATGTAGATTCTTCATTATGGTGATGCTCTTTACCTTTTGGTATGTTTTTGGAATGGCTGATACTGGTTGTTCCCATCTATGTGTAGTGCTTCTTTCAGAAGCTCTTGTAAAGCAGGCCTGGTGGTGATGTAATCTCTGAGTACTTGTTTGTCCACAAAAAATTTTATTTTTCCTTCGCTTATGAAGCTTAGTTTGGCCGGATATGAAATTCTAGGTTGAAAGTTCTTTTCTTTGAGGATGTTGAATGTTGGCCCCCACTCTCTTCTGTCTTGTAGGGTTTCTGCTGAGAGATCTGCTGTGAGTCTGATGAGCTTCCCTTTGTGGGTAACCCGACCCTTCTCTCTGGCTGCCCTTAGCATTTTCTCCTTCATTTCAACCCTGGTAAATCTGACGATTATGTGTCTTGGGGTTGCTCTTCTTGAAGAATATCTTTGTGGTGTTCTCTGTATTTCCTGGACTTGAATATTGACCTGCCTTGCTAGGTTGGGGAAGTTTTCCTGGATAATATCCTGAAGAGTATTTTCCAGCTTGGATTCATTCTCTTCGTCACATTCAGGTACACCTATCAAACATAGATTAGGTCTTTTCACATAGTTCCATATTTCTTGGAGACTTTGTTCATTCCTTTTTACCCTTTTTTCTGTCATCTTGCCTTCTCGTTTTATTTCATTGAGTTGATCTTTAACCTCTGATATCCTTTCTTCTGCTTGGTCAATTCGGCTGTTGAAACTTGTGCATGCTTTGCGAAGTTCTTGTGTTGTGTTTTTCAGCTCCATCAATTCACTTATATTCTTCTCTAAGTTGTCCATTCTCGTTAGCATTTCATTAAATCTTCTTTCAATGTTCTTAGTTTCTTTGCATTGGGTTAGAATATATTCTTTTAGCTCACAGAAGTTTCTTATTATCCACCTTCTGAAGCCTGATTCTGTGAGTTCATCACACTCATCCTCATGCAACAAGAAGAGCTAATGACCCTAAATGTATATGCACCCATTACAGGAGCACCCAGAAACAAAGGGCAAGTTCTTAATGACTTACAAAGAAACTTAGACTCCCACACAATAATAGTGGGAGACTTTAACATTACACCATCAATATTAGACAGATCAACGAGATAGAAAATTAACAAGGATATCCAGGACTTGAACTCAGACCTGGAACAACTAGACTTAACAAATATTTACAGAACTCTCCTCCCCAAATCCACAAAACAT
>PVKP010039436.1:0-20148 GCA_004027715.1 Plecturocebus donacophilus
AAAAAGAAAGTCCATGCAGAGTGGAGCATGGACTGCAGCAGGGGGCTGAGGCTGGAGGTGGAGAATTGTTGAGGTATTTCAAAGGATGTTTTAAGACTAAACTAATGGAGCAGAAGAGACAGATTTGGAAGATTCTGGTGAGGTAGACTTGATTGAATTTGGTGAGTAGTTAGATGAGAGGGGCGAGAAACCTGTTCTTTTAGCATCTGGGTGTTTGCTAGATAGATTCTCCCGCCCCACACCAACATCTGTGTGTTGGGGTATCAAGGTGGTGTTTGGGACAGGTCTTCTCCATGTACTACTGCTGAGCTCACATTCACGCTGTGCATGCTGGGTGGAGTTCTCTACATGCTGTTTTCAGCTGACTTAAATGCAACACGTGATGATGAGCATATTTACATAATGTATGCCTGGTGAAATCACGGAAGATTAGAATTTCCCATTTTAATTCCATTTTAAAGATGCTTGTTGTTAAGCAAAAGAATATAATTCATTTTTCAAACTGCGGAAATGTTATTTTGGCCTCTTGAATCAAAGGCATTCCGCAAGTGTTTTCTTTATTACATGTCTTAAACTTTAATTAGAATTTAATTATAAGATCCTGAAGGCATGAGCAAGAGGAGCAGATGGGATAGTAAAAGCAGCTTAGTGAGGCAGGATTAAAGATTAAAAGTTGCTTGTTAATGGCATAAGGAATGAACGGAGAGCTAAATTACTATGCTTTTGTGATATCCTGTTGCTTTTTCAATTCTGCAACTTATTCCTGGTTGGATGCTGAAGAATCTCACAAATTAGGTTTTTAAGTTTTTGAGTTACTAGAGTAGATTTGTACATAGAAAACAGGTAAAACCTGACAAAAATATATTTTATAGGTTCTAGGACCTTGTACAATAATTGCTACATTGTAAGGACTTAGTGGTATTTATTGAATTGAACTGAAAGAAACTTACATCTTCTCACTAGTAAACATCAAATGAGCATAAAGGATTTTTTTAGAGGTGGGTGGGAAGGTGGGAGTCTGTAAGTCCAGGCTAACCTGTCCCATGGGAATCTTAGATATCTACTCAGGAAGGTAACTTATATGACCCTCCCACCTTTAGCCTACTCCTCAGTTGACCTTAATCATTTGCCCGACTTGGGTGGTTGGCAGGAGAAGTGGTAGAAATTTGGAGTGGGAAACACTTTGAGACAGCTCCTCATGTCACATAGGGAGGGTGGCCAGCTCTGCTCTCTGGTGCTTTATTAGGATGATCTCCTGTTAGGCTAAATGATTCTACTTCTTAATGCTTTTCCCCCTAGCTTTTTTTTTTACTTTTTGAAATCTGATATTTAGAATCCTCTCCCCTGCTTAATAACAAGCTCAATGAAGAAAAACTAGAGAATAGTAAGACAGAAAGGAAGACAGGTATGTACTGAAACAAGTATTCTATCTTCTATTTTCCAGGAACAAACTTTTTTTAAAAAAGCTTTTTTAAGCCTGTTGATAGTTGATTCTCATTATTTGCAGATTCTTTATTTGCAAATTTGCGTACTCACTAAATCTTATTTGTAACCCTTAAATCAGTACTCATGACACTTTCACAGTCATTCACAGAAATGCACAGACAGGAGGATAATTTTTGAGTCTCTCGTCATGCATGTTCCCAGCTGTTGTCAAATAAGGTAACACCCTGCCTTCTTGTTTCAGCTGTCATAGTGTAAACAAGTATCTTTTTCAAAGTCTACTAGTGTCATGTTTTTCTCATTTTTGTGCTTTTTGTTGGTGATTTTACCATTTAAAATGCACCCTAAACATTGTGCCAAAGTGCTGTGTACTGTTCCTAAGTGCAAGAAAGCTGCAATGTGCCTTACTTGTGTGTTAGATAAGCTTCATTCAGGCATGAGTTAAGTGCTGTTGGCTGTGACTTCAGTGTTAATGAGTCAACAATGTATATTAAATGAGATGGTTTTAAGCAAGAATACACATCAAACAGAGTTGTGTATTGGTGAGTTGGCAAAAATATAACTAGAGGCTTAAAGAACCTAGCCCTGTATTGCCCCTAGGAGCAATGGTCCAGTATTCCCTAATTCAGTGTTTCTGGAGACTACCAAAAATATTAAGAGCCAAGTATCTTTCTCCTTTTCTCCTTGATCTTTCTTAAGCTTTTTATCTCTTGACACCTCAAGCTGTGTGTATGTGGCATGCATTTATTTGCTTATATTATATATGCATGTATTTGGCACTTATTACATGATACACTATTCTGTGACCTGTCTTTTAACTTAGCGATTGTGTGACCTTTGGGCTATATGCACTGAGATCCATTTGTTACTCTTGCCCTGCTGTGTGCTGTGTTACAGGGAGTTGACCCCTGTCCTCTGACAACTTGACAGTGGGAGATGGCAAGGCAAGAGAAAGAGAAGCTGGGGTATGTCCTTTCCTCTCTCTGCTTTGGGCAACATCTCTGGCAGTGGCCCCTATACAGCTCTCCCACCTGTTGGGTAGGTCCTCCATGGCTGTCTCATCAGCTGGTTGGTCCTGGGTCTTGAGCTTTAGCCCTGCCTTCTTCCTTTGTCTTTTAGCTGATAGGTGGAAGAAGCTTCCTGCTGATGCTGATCTCTGAGTTTCTTCCCTGTCCTCTGAATAGAGCATCAGATTCAAAAGCCAAGGCAAGACAAAAAATGAGGGAATGGTAGCAAAGATCCAACACTTTACAAGAAAGCCCGAGAAAGGGGTGGAGGGGGCGGTTTGACACCAGGCCTACACACTGAGTGTGTGATGTTGCAGTTCTGCAGGCACTGATTAAGCAGCTGAGATGCCAGCAATGCTTGGAAAGCAGCCGCTGCCTCTCATCCTGAGCTTGTTTGTCTGGAGTACGATTCCCTTGAACCTGACTAGCTCATCTACTGGGAGAGAGAAAAAATTCTGATAATTATCCTGACCAGGCTCTAACAGGGCCTCCTTCCCTGGAATATAATTTTTTTCTGGCCTCTTTTCATTCACTTCTTCCCATTAGGACCCTTTTCCCACAGAGTGTGAGACTCCCTGAGGGTCTAAAAACTGAAACACTATACAGCATTTTGAGCCCCGTGTGTGGCACAGCGCTTATTAAAAATGTATTTTCTCTGAGCCGTGGCTGCATCCCCTGAAGTGTGGATTAACAGAAAGGCCTTCAGAGCTGAAAGATGCTATTGAAGAACCACTGTACCAAGTGGCATTAAATATTTATTGCCTGCTACATGTAAATTGTTCATCGTCTTGTTTTAACTCTTGGACCAAAAGGCTTGATGTCTGTTTTCTGCTAAAGTAGAAATCATAGGAAAGGTGCTTTTTACTTTGCTGTGGTAGTTTCTTGTCTCAGAAATATGGGATATTTCTTTGTTCTCATAGTAATAATAGAAAAGATTGCCTTGACTCTCAGCATTTCACTGGGAGGCCATGTGGTGTCATCATGGAGAAAAACTCAGATTCCGGGGCAAGCTCAGTGGGTGTTGCCACCTGCAAGCTATGTTGACTTGAGAACCTGATACCACTTTTGTTTGTTGTGCTGGAAAAATGGAACATTGCATAAGTAGCACTGAGCACAATTTCTGGCACCTAGTAGGTTCTCTCTTTCTCCTAGGTCTTCTATTTGAGACTTTCCAAATACATTTCTAAGCAACCTAGAATAAAATATACTATTAGTATGCTGTTAATAATAACCAAAGCACTCAGCTTAATCTTTACTTATTAAATAAAACTGAAATGTTGCTCAAACACCCTTTGCTGTTTTTGGAATGCCTTTGTAAACATTTCTGATCTTGCTTAAAAAACATAACAGCATTTCAGAGGCTTGTCGTAGCTGTTGTTCTTCATACCTAAAAACCTACAGAGGTTGGGTAATTTTGGCACACGTATGTGTGGATGCATATATATGTATAAATATTCTATCTCTGTAAACATATGTGTATATGCAGGCACACGTATAACTCTTTAAGAAGTGTTTTTCTAATGTTTTATTTTCTTAAAGTCTGTACTTCACATCATTTTTTTTCCCCTAGAACTGTTTATCCTCACTCCAGACATGACCCTTGGAAAGGTGGCAGAAAAAACAAACGGCTGGTGTGTTTTGGGGCAGTCTGCATTCCTTTTAACTCTCTGAGACCACGCTTATGTATGGGCTTTCAAGCTATTTGTCCAGAGGCCCAACCACTTTGATTTCTGCTTGAAAATTAGCCTGTTGTTCAAGCTCATGAGAGCTTCCACAGAGCTTTCTTAGGTTCGCAAACTGGTGATCTATGAAGTGTTTGCTTTTATTTGTAACTTTAACCAAGGCAGCCTTAACTGGACTTTTGTTTTCTTATTTAACTTTTATCCATGTAACTTTAACCTAACTTCTTTTTCAAATCTCCATCCTCCCCCATCTGACAATTCCTAATCCCTCTTTTGTCCTCGGATTTTCCTTCAAAGTCAGGATATGACATTTAAATCTATGCTTTAGGAAGTATCTGAAAGCTAACACACACATAGAATTATTATTTTTTTCTGGGTTGCTTAGGAGGATTAGACAAGGGTTTTAGACTGCAGAATTCAGAAAAAAATTGATGGAAGTTGTGCTGCAGCTTGGAGGGGAGTGTAGGTTTTAGAAAGCATAAGGACACTTTCATTTGCCCCTTCATATGGACTTTTATTTCCTCTGCAAGAGGCCCAGGGGCCTGGGCTGTAGATGGTTTAGACAGGAAAAGACTGAAGGGATAACTGCTTCCAGACCTTCAGCCTTGAGTGTTCAGCCATTATTCAAGCCCTTGAGAAAGAGAGCAAGAGGCATAAGGAGGCTTGGGGAGTTTCCATGCAGCTTCTCTGAGCTCCATCTTGTGTGCATGGTTCTCCAAATGTGTCTCCAGCACTACTGAAAGTACTTTCATACCTCAACTAACCCTTATTGCAAGCCTGTGAAGAAATAGTAGTATATATATATATTTTGACAGATGAGGCAACTAAAGCTCTGGGAGGTACAGAAACTTAAGGTCTAACTCGGGTTACATTGAGACTAGATTAATCAGTTAGTAGACTGTCTTTCTATTTCATCATGTGCTTCATTTCCTCCTTGGTTTACATGACCCTTCTTTGGAAATCCCCTTCTGGTAATATCTTAGTTAAATGAAAGAACTTTTATTGAGTATCTATTATGATTATATGTTATAATAAGTTTTATGGAGTATCTATTATGAGTATATCTATTATGTGTTAGACAGTTTTATGCAATATGCATCTATGTAGTGTACATTTAATAAGAACCATGTGAAGAAAGTGTATTACCTCCATTTTAGACAGGAAATCCCTGCAATATAGAGGGTTAGGGAATTTGCTCAAGATCACACAGGACACAGGAGGTGACACCAGGATTTGAGCCCAGGTCTGATTCCAGAACTTCTACCATGCCCACCATACCATCTTTCGTTATTAGGAGAAGGGCCATTAGTATGAAGCCACTCAAAATAGACATGGTAGATATGTAGCAATCAATGCAAAGGTATTGTGTTTCATGCTCTGTTGCAATCTCATTTCATTTCTAGCATTATAGGGATTTAAAGCAGAGGTGGGCTTGCTTTCTTAGCTTCAGTTTTCTGAGAAACAAAAATGGTAACAACAATGATGATGGATCTTGTTACCATATGTGAATATCTGTGTGTACTAGGCACGTACTTGGTCTTTACACATGTTCTTTTAAGTTAACCTTATGACAACTCTGTGCAGTTTTCTCAAATTTATATCTGAGAAAGCACTCAGAGAGGTTGAGTCACTTGCTTGCCCATTATCACACTACTAGTAAGTGGAGGAGTGAGGCTTTGAACCTAAGACTTCTTACAATAAAATTATACTCTTTCCACTCAGTATATGGGACATGTATCCCTGGGGGCACATGTGGGAACTATAATTGGTCCATAAGATGATTGATGATGGTATAGGGACAGGGTGTTAAAGAACATTGATGTCCGTAGTAAAAAAGTTATTCCCTTTCACTTGTCTTATAACCATCTGGTTACATGAAGGAGGAAGTCTCAGTTAGGTGCCAGTATGCCTTTTACAACTTTCTAACAGAGAACAGGGCCTGGGCTCTGAGGCTCGGGCAGGTAATCGAATCTGGAAGAGCATGATGACATTCTTTGTTTTTACTTTATTTTAATATATTCTCTTATTAAAAATATTATAACATGTTTATATATACAAAATAACTATAATGTCTATATAAGATATAAAGAATAATATAATGAGCATCCATGTAACTATCACCTATTGAAGAGTTAGTTACTAGTTTTAGTTACTATGGGAACCTTCTGTGTCACTCTCACCGTTCTAGCTTCTTTCTTTCTCTGCTGCCAACATCTTACATAATCATTGTATAACTATCAAAATCAGGCAGTTAACATTGACAATACTATTATCCATTCTACGGACTTTATTCTAGTTTTGCCTATTGTCGTACTAATGTTTCATTTCCTGGACCAGAATCTAGGGTCGTACAATGCATTTGCTTGTCATCTTCTTTGTCTTTTGGAATAGTCCCTCACTCTTTTTGTCTTTTGGAATAGTTCCTCACTCTTTTTGCCTTTCATGACCGTGACATTTTTGAAGAGTCTGGCCAGGCATTTTGTGAATGTCCCTCACTTTGGGTTGATATGTTGTTTCTGCAATATTAAATTTAAATTACTTTTTTTTTGGCATGGAAGCTACAGAAATGATGTTGTGTCCTTCACAGTGCATCATAGCAGGAGGCACAAGATGACGATTTATTGCATCACAGGTGATGGGAACGTCAGTCACTTGGTTCAGGTTGTACCTTCCAGTTTGTTTGCTGTAAAGTTACTATTTTTCCATTTGTAATTAATGATTACCTTGTGGGGAGATACTTTGAGGTTATGTATAATATCATGCTTCTTATACCTTTGTCCACTAATTTTAGCAACTATTGTAAATTCTTGCCTGAAACAATTACTCCTGTGTGTTTTTTCCATATGATATTTTACTATGATTATAATTATTTCCATATTTATTAACAGGAACTCTTTGTAGGTGGTTTTCTCCTTGCCACACACTTATTTATTCATTCAATTATTTATTTATATCAGTATGTACTTGCAAGTCCTTATTTTATTCTCTGGGTTATAATTCATTACTATTGTTATTTTGTTTTGCAAATAGTCCTTTTAACTAATGGAAACTCCTTCAAGTTAGCTTTTCTGTCTTTCTGACATGTCTCCATCTTTTTAAAGGCACATCTTTACTTTTTGGTGCCAGAAGATGCCACTTGGTGCTTTCCTTGCTCCAGCCTCCTTTTGCTGTTCTGCATCCGTTCCTCTCAGTCACTCCTTCATGCACTATAATATGATTCTCACTTTCCCCAGTGCACTGACACTGCTGTTACTTAGGTCATTGCTAAAGCAGTAGATATCTTATTTCTTTTACTGCATACCAGACATCTCTTGTGCCCCATATCAAATCTTCTCAAGAGGATAGTAAAGGGAAATTGTGTCATTTCTTGTTCCAGCTGCCATGACCAAGTTTGTATAGATTCTGAAAAACTTCCTACAGTATAAGCTGACAGTACCTCACCTCGCGCTACCTGCTGTTCCATGGGGCATCCCCACGAGGTTCCATGGGGTTTCCTTGTGGACGCTACCTCTGTGTCTCACTCTGTGCCCACACATGTACAACCTGGATAGAGAATTAATGCTTCCTTTCTCTCTATTATGGACTGTTTTGAGATACAATTCATGTGGCTTGGGGTGTGGAGAGGTTGAGGATGGTCCTGTGGAATAGAGAATGAGTCACTCCTAGTGGGGCCAACTTGATACCACAACTTCATCTTGCCTTCCCCTCATTATTTGTTTTATTCCCTTTGTCCATCAGTCCTCTCCTGCTCCCTAAGATGGCACTACCTGATGCAGTACTAGTATATAAACCCTCTTGCTCAGGGTCTGCTTTCTCTGGAACCCAGGCAATGTTCAGTGTTTAACATTCCTTCTCTATAATCGCTTAACTTCCACCCTATCACATGTTCATTCACTCATTCCAATTCATTCATTCATTTATACCTTATTTATTGAGAATTTCTCTATGAGACATTGAGTACAGGTAGACAAAAACCTTGATTTTATAGGGGTTATTTTATTTAGGGGGGCAGAAGTAACTAAATAAAGCCAATTCTGCTGAATTATAAGTGCTTTTAAGAAAATGCAGCAAGGAGAGGGCAGAGAATGGGCCACTTGGGGCCTGGCATTGGGACAGTTACCAGGCACACTCTGAGGATGTGACATTTGAACTGATAAGAAGTCAGCAAGAAGAAATGAGCTGAGAGAAGACTGATTTATTCACAGGGAAGAGGAAGTGCAAGAGCCCTCATTTTCTGTTTCGCACTAGAATGGCATTCCTATGATTCTTTAGATTGTGCCACCTTTTATCCAACCTTCATGCATTTGCACAGATTGTTGCTTTGACCTGGAATGCCCTCTCTGACTTATCAAGCTGGCAGATTTCTATCCTTAGCTCAGATCTCATCTAAAGCAGCTCTCCTTCCCCAGGCAGATTTTAAGTGCTTTTTCTGTTGTTGGTATGCTGTGCTTTGAGCACAGTATTCATTTGTGATAGTCACGTGAGTGTATGTCTTAGAATTGTTCACCTGCATCTCTCCTCCTTGAACTAGGAGCACTCTGAGGGTAGGACTGTGTTTACTGGTATTCTCAACAAAGTGATTATAGGGATTTAAATCTATTTATTGATGAGTTGGATGGATGAATGGATGAGTACATGGGACAAAGAAGAAAAATAATACATGAATTAAAATAAATGAAAGAGCCAGTGAATAAATGACAGTGACTTGACCTTAAGACGTTGTCCCCTTTGTGGGTGAGACAGGAGTATAACCATTCACAGAGTACTGTGATAAATGCTTAGAGAGTCTCAGTACATAAATAACGAGTGGCAGCCAGCAAGTTCTGCTCATAGATGCCTATTGCTTCAGCTATTTCATGCTTATTTATTTAGTCTTTAAGAAATTCATTTGGGTACTAAACATAAAAAGCCCAGATTTGCATCTTTCTAGATTTGAGGCCAGGCACATGCTTGTAATCCCAGCACTTTGAGGGGCCAAGTGCACATTGCTTGAGGCTAGGAGTTTCAGACCAGCCTGGGCAACATGGCAAAATCCCGTCTCTACAAAAACAAGCTGGATGTGGTGTCACACGCCTGTAGTCCCAGCTCCTTGGGAGGCTGAGGCAGGAGAATTGCTTGAAAATGGAATGCAGAAGTTGCAGTGAGCCGAGATCATACTACTGTGCTCCAGCTTGGGCAACAGAGTGAGACTTTGTCTCAAAAAAACCCAAAAAAGCAGATTTGGCAGTACTGGACCCTTCTCCTGCACAGAGCTGGGTATAAAAATCCACTGGAAAGTGGGAAATTATTAGGATAACTGTATTAAAATATGTTGAAGTTTTCTAGTCGTGCCAGTTTTGACATTTGTTTATACTAGTTAAGGGAAAACGAAACTTCAGGTTAATGGCTTTTACCTTACTTTTACTGTAATTAATTTGCTGTATTCTGTTGGTGCAGGAAATTCAGCTTTTGAAGGCCCAGAAAGAGGACTAGGGGTACAGGTGGCAAGGAAAGGTTGATTCGTGGTGACCTGGCACACTCTATTCCATCTTTAAGTCCTCACTATAAATAGCATTTTCTGCAGGTTCTTGTTACCTGGAAATATGTGTTCACTCGGAATATCCAGATTGGGCAGGACTTCGAGGAGGGGGATGGAAAGTGCACTTAATCTTCATCTTCACATAAGAATAGCTGCTCTTTATCTTCTCCCTCTGGAAGCTGCCATTGTGAGGAGGCATTAAGGTGGCAGAGGACCCTCTGGAGTCCATCCAGAACCCACTGGGGTACCTGTGTCCCTTTTGTTTGTCAGTGTATCGGCCATGGATCCTGCACTAAACAGGTGGTACATTTAAATGGGGTAATCCGAGAAGAGTGGACAAGTGTAGGGAAACCACAGGGGTAGTGCAAGATGCTTGGCTCTCAAAAGTGGGGCTGGTACTCCCTCTGGGCCTAAAGAACAAGGGGAGGGACTATGAGCCGGCCATGGAGAGATTTTTTGTGGAGGTACTTACCTTTGTGACCTTTGGTGGAGAGCTGCAGCTATGCCACACTTTCTTCTAGTCTGCTGATATCCCTCTGTGTCTTCCATTAGCTGAACCTGGCTGGAGGCCGGAAGCAGGAGAGCCTTCTGGTGTGCTCCACACCCACCAGCATCCTGGCTCAGAAGCAGGGTGGAGAAAGTTAGAGATTGAATTTTAAGAGCACATGGAAGATGTCTGGGACATTTGGGCATTCTTTCTGAGTGGTTGGTTCTTGTGGTCAGATGTTTGTGGAGGAGTGAGGTGGTGGTGGTGGCTGTGCTTTGGAGTCAGTGAGTCTGGGACAGGATCACATCTGCCCCACTTGCTGAGTAATCCTCAGCTCTAAGTTCATCAGGCACCTATTTCTTTGCTGTCAGGTGGGGGCAAGGGCAATGCCTATCTCAGAAAGCTTTGGGAGGATCAAAAATGAAAATGCTTAAATCCTATTTGCAGATTTGGAAAAGGCTGAAAGAAGCTTTATTAAAATGTGAGCAATATACAATAAAGTTGTTTTCCTATGTAAAACAGATATAACTGTGTTGTGATTTCACAACAAATGTTTTTTTCTTCATTATATTTTTCTGTATTCCAGATTTTCTATCATTAGAAAAACAGACATCCATAAGTGCTATTTAGAAATATGTTAGTACTGCCTTCAGATTATTACTCTTGGCTAATATTGCCTTCTCTGGGTTACTGGGGTTTGTGAATTTGCAGCTGGAGCATAGCTGGCTTGACTGTGGACAGACTATAGTGAACATGTATGTCATTTCTTATGACATGTTCCTGGGTTCAGGTCTACTGCCCCATCCCCAGGAAGCCTTTGGCCCCTAAGATGCTTCTCCTCTGAGCTCCACAGCCCCTTATCACACTGTTTTGCAATTACTTTCTCCACTAGACTGTGGACTGTGGTCTCCTCTAGGTCCAGGACTGCATTTTATTCATCTCCATGCTAGAGCATTGTTTTGTCTCTAGCATTGTCTTGTAAATGTTACCTTTATTCACGTTGCCCAGCTCTTACTACATGGCCGCAAGGAGTTCTCAAGCTCACACACCATAGTTTCTACAACAGAGAGCAACTGACTGTACTTTCTCCTTTCCAAGTCCTGGGGAAGAATTCTGATGAGTTTCATTTGGGTCAGTTCTATCTACATCCCTTATTGAACCAACTATGCCCATGGAGAGGTATATTACGATGATCTCAGCTTTGGTCAAGTGCCCATTCCCAGGGTAATCTGTTGTGTGGCCAATAGGGTAGGGTCTGTACAACCATGACAGGTCTCATTTAAATTAATTAGTTACAGTGGAGAAGAGAATGAATCAGTTAGGAATGCTTTCAGCTGCAGTGACAATGCAAAACCACTTTTATTTATATCAGTTATTTGCAGTGGGGAAGAAATATGTATCAGGAGTGCATTTGCAAGGGAGCAAAAACTGGTTCTTCGGGGGATGAAAAAAATCTTAGATGTTACAATTGTTTGTGGCCTTCTAAAGCTCATCTTTATTTAACAGCATAAATAGATACACAGTCTGTCTGTAGTATTGAAATTTCATGGTGGCGGGGAAAAGGAAAGGACTGTCTGGAAAGGCTCTTAAGTGGGGGTGCTGGTAAAAAAAAAAGTTTCAGAGTGATTTATAATGACAGTAATCATACCTAACTTATTTAGCAGTTATGCACCAGGAACTGTTATGAATGCCTTACCTATACTATGTTAAACATTTCACAATATATCCATTTTACAGTGGCTAAAACACAAATAGGCTTGATTTCTCACTCTCACACTCCTAAATTACAAGTACAAAGATGATTTGACCATGTCACAGTCGGCATGTCTTTAATTATTTGGATTTTCCCTCATGCTAGTTGCCTCATGTTTGTAGGATAGTTGTTGCATCTCTGGACATTACATTCTCCTTTGATGCTGGAAGAATTGGAGAGAAGAGCATGCTGGTTTTTTTTTGGTTTTGTTTTTCAAATGAGACGAACAAAATCTTTCCCAGGAGGCTTCTTTTCCTACTAGACTTCTGCTTAGGTCTTATTGGCTGGAATTAGGTCCCATGGCCACTCTTAGCAGCAAGAAGCAGGGAAAGTGTAAAACAAGATTATCATAGTTAGCTTAGACCTGCACATTCCAGTGTGATAGTTACTAGCTATATGGCTATTTAAATTTTTTTTAGTGATCTATAATTCATATAATCGAAAATTTACCATTTTACATAAACAGTATAGTATTTCTAGTATATTCACAGGATTATGCAACCATACCCCAGTATCTGATTCCAAGACATTTTCATCACCCTCGAAAGAAATCTCATATCCATAGCAGTAACTCCTCATATCCCTCTACACCTAGCCATTGGCAGCCCCTAACCTACTTTCTTTCTCTGTGGAGTTTCCTGGACATTTTGTTTGGCTTTTTTCACTTGCCATAAATTTTTAAGGGTTTACCTATGTTGTAGTATATACTAGTAATTTTTTTATTGGTTCCTATTTTAACTGATAATACTCTATTTTGTTTATTCCTCTGTTGATGGACGTTTAGGTTTCACTTTTTAGTTGCTATGAGTAATGCTGCTATTACACTAATTGATGTACAAGTTTTTATATCAACATAGTTTTGATTTTTCTTTCAATTCTCTTAAGCCTGTTAGAAGGAATAGAATGGTTAGGTTTTATGATAATGCTGTGCTTAACCCTTTGAGGAAATACCAAACTGTTTTCCAAAGTGACTGCAGCATTTTGTACATCCTGGTGAAATATGTAAGGATTCCAGTTTCTCCACATCCGTGCTAGCACTTGTTATTTGTTTGTTTGTTTTTATTATAGCCATTTTAGTGGGTGTGAAGTGGTATCTCATTATGGTTTTGATTTGCTTTTATGTAATGACTACTGATGTTGAGAATATTTAATGTGCCTATTTTTCATTTGTATATATTCTTTGCAGAAATGTCTGTTCAGATCATTTTCCCATTGTAAAATTGGATTGTCCTTTTATTGTTGAATTATAATAGTTATTTAATTTAAATTAATTAACATTAAATAAAAAACTTAGTTCCTCAGTCATACTGGCCACATTTCGAGTGGTCAGTTGCTGTGTGTGGATAGTGGCTACATTATTGGACAGTTGCAGATAAAGATAATTTCCATATTGCAGAAACTTCAGTTGGACAGCATTGGCTTAGAACCACCATGATTGCTCACTGATAGCTGGGCATATGACTTCTCTAAATAAAACTGAGATTTTGTTAAGCTAAGGAAGGATCTGTACTCCAGAAAGAGTGAGGTGTCCTGGTCCCAGAAAAGGTGGATATGGAGACTCAATGTATATCTCCTAAAGATGCATCAAAGTTTACCAAGGGAAGAAGTAGGGCAAGGGGTGAGTAGGAGGGCAAAATTCTAGACCAGGGTTTGGCAGATGTCTTTTGCAAAGGATCAGATAATAAATATTTTGGCTTTTTTGACTATATGGTATCTGTTTCAACTATTGAACTGTAACCAAAAAGTGTCTGAGACAGATCTCAGTCGATTTAGAGAGGTTTATTTTGCCAATGTTGAGGAAGCACCTGAGAAAATAAACACAAGTTACATTAGGATCTGAGGCTGGTGTTTTGTCCAAAGAGGATTGTGAGGACTTCAGTATTTAAAAGGGAAAGAGTGAGCAGGAAGGGAAGGAGGAAAGAAAAAAAAAGTGTGAGGAGCTTAGATGATGAGGCAAGTTGTTACATTCTTGTGAGGCTTTGATTAGTGCTCACTGAATCCATAGTTTACATGTGAAAAGAGGAGTGGGGGAAAGTCAATTATGCTTAGTAAATCTACATTTTTCATAAGATAAAGGAAGCATGTGAAGTTACTGTAACCCATTTGGGAACACAAGGATGGCAGTTTTTTGTTTTGTTATGGGTTTTTTGTGTGTGTGTTTATGTGACTCAGTTTCCAAGCTTAACTTTTTTTCTTTAGCATAGTGAGTTTGGGGTCCAAAGATTTTAATTAACTTTCACACACCTTTGTCCTTGTAGTGAAAAAGCAGCCCGAGACAGGCCATCAATGAATGGACATGTCTGTGTTCTAATGACACTTTAGTAACAAAAGCTAGTAGCAGGCACATTTGGGCTACCAGGGACAATACATAGAAAAGTATGGAAGCTGAAAGGGGCTTGGCATACTAAAATAGAGGGAACTGTAAGATACTCGGTATGGCTGGAAATTGGCTATAGGAGCTATGGCTATAGAGAAGGCTAGGAAGAGAGACTGGAACCAGATTATAAAGGGTCTGCAATGCATATCAAGGTTGTTTTGTTCTGATTGTTGTTGGTGGTGGTTGTGGTGCTAGTGGTAGTGGTGGTTTTTAAAATCCTCTTAAGTGGCAAGAAGCCATCAAAGATTTTTAAGTAGGACATTATTTGATTATGGCTTTTTAGACAACACTCTGGCAGCATTGTGAAAAGAATATTGGAGGAAATGAGGCTGGAGGTAAAAAAAAAAAAAAAAGACCAGTTAAGCTGTTGAAGAGCCTGAACAAAAGCAGTTTTACAACATAATTTTGTTAATAAATGTACCTGTCTCCTAATCATGACAGATAATAGGCTGTTTACAGTGTACCAATGACTGTGATACAAGTTATGTCTTTGTATTTTGTATTAAAATAAAGATCTGGTGATTATCTTGCTAATTGCATCAGTAGAGACATAGACCACCAAGCTGATAATTCTTATCCTGACTAACCTACTCACTGTGACCTGGGTTAAAAGCAGTATTGATTTAAATGAGGTATGAAGAGTGGGGCTTGGATATGCTCTTTTTATATCCCAGGGGAATCACCCTGGAAACCCAGAGACCTGGTGCCAGGTATTCATCTGAGAACATCTGTGACTCTCAGAAAGTTATGAGATTGGAGTTATATGGGAGATTCGCTGTGGCCTTGGAAGAGTTGACTTCTAAATGTGGTAGTGAACTTTTTCTCCATGGCTCAGTTCTAAAAAGCCCTGAGAGGAGAAAAGGATCTTCGATGAACTACTAATTAATGATTTTAGGTCCAGAGGCATAATATGGAGGTTTGCCTGAGACTGTCTGCCATCAGTGAAGATGAATTATCCATATGGGCTTCGAAAATCACACATGCAAATTATGTGTCAAGTAGATTGTTTTTAACATGGTAATACTAGCCTTTGAGCACACAGCGTATTTTCAAAGCCAATTTTGCAAACTAACAAGAATTCTACAGTAAATGCTGCTAAGCTGTTGATAAGTTGGCTTTTCCATTTGTAAGCTTATTAGTTCAGAATCTTTTGAAGTTTAATTCAAAATGAGATAATGTGTAGTGATTTGACCTTTTTCATTCTGTGATGATACTCTTCAAGAAAGCCTCTTGCCTTGTTCCCTAGTCAAATCCTCACCAGTTCCTGAAATTATGAAATCTAGTTGTATTATAAGAAGCAGCTTTGGAGCTTTCACAAGGCAGAATTGTACCTTACCCCTGGTGTGGAAATAAATGAACATCTCGTGTGTGTACTTTCTCTCTCTCCATACATCCTGACTCCAAATGCTGTGAGCACCAGAAAATGTCACCTGAATCTGATTTTGGGTGGCCAGATCTATGTCCAGAGGGAATTAGGAATATTTCCAATACTGGGACAGATAAAGGTGATAACATTAGAAAAGACTGACCCTTTGACAAGGCCCACGTTAGTGAAGTCATTATTCCCAGGGAGGTGGGTATGTACTTCCCAGGTGTTGTAAAAACAGGGCTCTATTACCTTGCCAGCAATACCCCAAAGGCAGAGGCTGTGTTTGTCCTTGGATCTCATTCTTTGACATTGTTTTGGGGAGGTGTGAGGAAAGGCATGAGGGAACCTCATCCATTTTGTGAGTCCAGTGTACTTGAACAGAAGAGACTGACTCCAGGGCATTTGGAGTTCACTAAGTTTGTCAAATTATTTTTCAAGCTTGTAGGGTTCAAGACTTCCCCAAATGTATTTTTCCAAATGCCTGTACCCTGGTGTCCATTAAGGGAAATGTACTCCATATGTTTCTAATTCTTCTACCCTGAAGTGATCAAAATACTGTATTTCTGAGGTCTCTGAAGTCTAGAAAGATCCTTTTGAATGTTTTTTTTTTTCTCTTTGGTGAGACTAACAGAAATGGGTGATCCCAGTAATCACAAAGAGGCTCAGATTCACCCCCAAATGCCTGACCACCAAGAAGCTTTGGACATAAGTATTTTTGGGGGGATATTTATGCTCACTCGTGTTTTAGGACGTTTCGGATAATGCTTTACACTTACCTGACGAGAAAAGCTGTTTTCGAAAAATCCAGTGTCATCTTACAATCATTAATTAAAAGAAAAATAAAGTTTCCCAAGTATTTTCTTAGAGCAACTAGACCAGTTTCTTTGATTAACAGAAGTGACAAAGGGGAAAAGAAGAGTGATAGAGAGGATACCTGTAATAAAAAGAGACAGGAGACATATGGAGCCCTCGTGGCATGTCTCCCTTATTTGAACCCTCATTCACACAATAGCTGTGGAGAATAGTAAAACACAGGAGGCATATCAATACAGAATGGCTATATGATGATATTAAGGAATTATTCTTTTTAATTATGATGTTGGTATTGCAGTTAGTTTTTGAAAGATATGTCCTTTTATAGATGCATGCTGAAATATTTACAGAAAAATTTTTAAAACCTGACATTTGTTTAAAAAGAATCAGGGTGTGGTAGAGGTGAAACTCCTCTCTCTTTCCCTTCCTCCCTCTGTCCTTCTTTCTTTTTTCCTTCTTTCCTTCTCTCCCTTCCTCCTTCCCCTCCTTTCTTCCCCAGCATCTCTTCCCTTCTCTTCTCTTTTTCTGGCCTTCATTTGGGCTGAAAAGAAGAGGATGCATGTTTTATATCAGGTTGGCAGGTATACTTGAGATGTATTGTATTGGCAACACACAGACCTGGCACTTCCTAGAGACCAAGATGGGTATTGCAGACGTTTAGGGCATGCCTTGACCTCTGAGTAGCCTTACTGGGCTGAGGTCACACTTGACTAGACTACCACCCCACAGTCAGCCACGTGGTCTGTTTTTTAAAAACGTTGCCATGATGAGAATGTGAAGGATTTGGGTTGAAGTTAAGGACACTTCCTTTTTATTATTAGTCTGGATTTTTAAAGGAGATACTGGGATCCCACCCTTACTTTGTTACTGTGACTTGGAGTCAGCTCTTGGCTTTGAGAGTTTGCTGTGATATTGGTCTGATTTAATCATTGCCTGTGTAGAAAAAGAGATTAGATCATTGGATCCCAAACTAGCCTCAGCAAGTAACTCATTGGTGGCAAGAATCACCTGGAGGGATTTTAAGTTTAATTCTGAAAAAATTTAGTCTCACGCCTGTAATCCCAGCACTTTGGGAGGGTGAAGCGAGCAGATCACCTGAGGTTGGGAGTTCGAGATCAGACTGACCAACATGGAGAAACCCTGTCTCTACTGAAAATACAAAATTAGCTGGGCTTGGTGGCACATGCCTATAATCCCAGCTACTCGGGAGACTTAGGCAGGAGAATCACTTGAACCTGGGAGGTGGAGGTTGCAGTGAGCTGAGATTGCGCCATTGCACTCCAGCCTGGGTAGCAAGAGTGAAACTCCGTCTCAAAAAAAAAAATTGGTGATGATACTTGGATAACCCTCTGGGAATTCTGATTCAGTAGGTCTGGGTAGAAATAGAATCTAAAGATCTGTAATTTTATCAGCTTTCTACATGATTCTCATGTTCAAATAGTTTGGTGATTTACCAGGTTCAATGCCTTTTAATAGATTTAGTTGCTCAGGAGCAGATTGAAGTTATATTTCTATGTAGTCCTACCTTGTAAAAAAAAAAGAATGTGGCAAGTTTTTCTGGTGTTAATGTTTTTAAATGTTTTTATTTAAGATGACTTGCTGGGCTGGGTGCGGTGATTCACTCCAGTAGTTCAAGCAACTTTGGAAGGCCGAGTTGGGAGGATTGCTTGAGCCCAGGAGTTTGAGAATGGCCTGGGCAACATGGAGAAACCAGTCTCTACTAAAAAATTGGATAATTAGCCAGATGAGGTGGCACATGCCTGCAGTTCCAGCTACTTAGGAGGCTGAGGTAGGAGGACTGCTTGAACCCAGGAGGTTGAGCAGCAGTGAGCTGTGATCATGCACTGCACTCTGATTTGGGTGACAGCAAGCCCCTATCTCAAAAAAGAGAAAAAAAGGAAGATTACTTACTTATGAATTAGACCTTCCATATAGCAGTTATTGTATAAGACTAGATAAATATTAATAAATGGCAAATACTAAAAGGAAAGTCAGGAAAAGGAAAGACAACTGATACTTATTGAATGCCTACTGTTATAGTAAACTTGACTGATAATTTACATTTTCTTCTTCAATTTTAGCCTTGGGATGCAATGATGATTGCCCAGTTTTGTATTCAATAAAATTAAAGCCCAGAGAAGTTTAGTATTTTTCCTAAAGTCACATAGTAAACATATCGCAGCAGGGGTGTTTGAATACTATTGTACCAGGCAGCCTTTCTAAAAACTCCAGCCTATTTCTCAATTCTTTCTTGGCTCCAGAAGATTGTGTAGCAGGAGGGAAAATTTGTTTAGTGATCAGGAAACTGGACCAATTGGGCAGAATGCCAGAGTTTCCTTTACTGGATTGTACCAACAAGTTTGTTTTTCTCTGTCCAGTACTGGTGAAGGTCCCATTGAAAGCCTTTGTCTCTGCTCAGAACACCTGGTATGATCTCTGGGAAACTGTCTGGCAAAGCAGTGTGGCAGCTGAAGCACAGAAGGCTCTCCCAGGTGGTTCATCCATATCTGATGTTTATTTCTTGGCACCTTGTAACAGACCTGAGAATGTTGAAATTTTGTGCCAGTGTGGACATCATTCAGTATGTCAGTTTTCTCTGACACCGTGAAGATCAAAATGTTAGATGCAAAGGAAAAGTCCCAGCAGTAGATTCCAGGCCCTCACTGCCACTCACCTGATATATTGCAGCAGCCTCCATATTGGTCTTCCTACCTGCAGCCTGTCTTCTGCTTTCCAGCCCACTTTTCTCAGGAAGATCCTCTTTCAAATACAGATCTGATTATGTTCCTCCATTATTAAACCCCTTCAGTGACCACCCATTCCTTGAAGAAAAAAGCTGAGTCCCTGAGCATAGCACTAAAGACCCTTCCTGGTCTGGCCCTGTTTCTCCAGCTCCATCTCCGCCCACCTTGCTTCAGGCAGGCCACACTACCGTGGCTCACCAAAGATGCCTTGGAAGCTTGAATACTTTCATGTCTCTCTGTTTCTCCAGCTGGAGTTTCCTTCCTTCTTTGACCTGCCTGACAAACTTGTATGCATTCTTTAAATCCTACTCCTCCATGAAGCCGTCCAGCAGTTTATTCCTTTACACAACTCTACCACCTTGTCTTGCCTATTCATAGACATCTATCTGCCTCCCTCTCTAGGCTATGGTGCCCTCCAAGGGGAGGCAAGGTGCAGTTGTCAAGTCATTCACAGTACTTACTACCTAGGACACTCACAGTCCGTGTGTAATAACTGAAGGAGGACTTGAATGAATAGGCACATAAAGATGGTTACCATGATAGGCCGAGAACTGGAAAGAAGTTGATAATCAACATATTAAGATATTTGAGGATCTTGCGTGTCGTCAGTACCATTCTAAATGCCATAGCAAATACAGGTTCAGCCAGAGTGCTTGCACATGGCAGCTTCACAGCCCATTTGAGAAGCAGAATTAATACATATAAAGAATAAATAAGAAAACCAAGAAAATACACAATTTAGTTACAGCTTGTTTGGTGCTAGTAATACTTTATTTTTTTATTATTTTTTTTTTTTAGAATAAAAAGAATGAAAGAGAGAAAGAAAGAGGAAGAGATTTTAGAAAAAGTGAGAAAAGGAGAAAGAAAGAAACAGCAAAAGAAAGAAAAAAAGAAAAAGAAAGGGGAAGAGATTTTAGAAAAAGGAGAAAATGAGAAAGAAAGAAACAGCAAAAGA
>PVKP010039437.1:0-20107 GCA_004027715.1 Plecturocebus donacophilus
CACTTCTCCATGCCAACGCCGGGCACATCAGTTCTCCATGCCAATGCAGGGCACGTCACTTCTCCATGCCAACGCCGGGCACGTCACTTCTCCATGCCAATGCGGGGCACGTCACTTCTCCATGCCAATGCGGGGCACGTCACTTCTCCATGCCAATGCAGGGCACGTCACTTCTCCATGCCAATGCAGGGCACGTCACTTCTCCATGCCAACGCCGGGCACGTCACTTCTCCATGCCAACGCTGGGCACGTCACTTCTCCATGCCAACGCCGGGCACATCAGTTCTCCATGCCAATGCAGGGCATGTCACTTCTCCATGCCAACGCAGGGCACGTCACTTCTCCATGCCAGTGCGGGGCACGTCACTTCTCCATGCCAATGCGGGGCATGTCATTTCTCCATGCCAACGCCAGGCACGTCACTTCTCCATGCCAACGCTGGGCACGTCACTTCTCCTTGTTCCATTGGCATTTGCTTCTTCAATGGCCATGCCTAGCTGCAAGGGAATCTGGAAATGGAGTCTAACCCGACAGCTCTGCGCTCAGTTCCATTCTATGCAATGAAAGTTGGGGAGGATTTTGGTGGACGTGGACTTTTTGTCTCAACTTAAGGCTCTTGTGAGATTTGTGGAAGGAATTAGCAATGCGTTTAAGACACAGTGTTTATGTTTGCCTCAAAATTCAGCTCTCTTCACAATTAAGCTCAAAAGTAGACTCCTTTTATAACCTAAATGAATGTTTTTATGTTTGTCAAGAATTCCATGAGAATAAAAGTTGTGTCTGTTATTCCTTTGTACACACATACACCACAATACACAAACACCCACAGGTCTGGGTATAAAGTAGTAATGTAGCCATTTAAGAGAAAGAAAACAATATAATTCGCTGAAAGATGAAATTGTTAAAACGATGATTTCCAGAATAGAGCCTTTCAGCCTTTCACGTATGCCAGTGTTTTTTCTCTTTCTTTTCTTTTCCTGTCTTTCTTTCTCTTTTTTCTTCTTTCTTTCATTCTTACTTTCTTCTTTCTTTCTCTTTCTTTCTTCTTTTTCTTTCCTTCTTTCTTTTTCACACAAACCTGCCACTTCTTCCTAACATATTTTTAAAAATGTAAATGTCGGCAGGATACTGATCTGTGAAAATGCTTTACCACAGGCTACATAGACACTTGGCTTCCTTCTGGCCGTGTTTTTCAGAGTTATCTCCAGCAGCAGAATTTATAAGCACAGCTTTGTCCGCCGTCATCTTGCATGCTAGGCCTCCCCTTGTGAAACTTCTTTCTTAAGAAAAGCCAGGCTTGGTGGAAAATGCCTTTTCCATCCTACACTGTAATAATAAAACCTGCTGGAAGGATTTTAAAATGTTTAAAGCATCAACATTTCTGGCTTGCATTTTCAATTCCCCTAAGGTGATAGGTTTCACTAGCTAAGTTTTTCTCATTATTTTTTTGAGCAATTTTTCCATTTCAGGATCTGAAAATCCTTTAATAGAAAACCACTAGTATAAGGTACGTTGGACTGTATTTCATGGCTTTGGTCAGTCCTTGGAGGACTTCAGTTCTCAGAGCACTTAGATATTATCAGCTTCATTCTTTGTCTATATGTTTTCAACAAACATAATCCAGTCATCTTGGTTTATTTTCAGGGCCTCTCCCGTCATGCACCAGCCAGCTCTCATCGTCCCATTTCTGATTATTCTTCCCCAGAACCCTTTCATAGCTTCCACCAGTTTGGTCAGCTACCTGACCATGAACTTGGTTTTAGTTTTCTAAACCTCTGCTCTTTGCTATTTTCATTCCTTTTTTGAATATGCATATGCTATCAATCTTTCAAGGCGAAACTCGTTCTTCCTCTCTGATTAAATCTTCAAGGAACTTACAGGACTCTGCCTGCTAAGTATGATTTATGTCACTCATTTGTCACATACCACGTGTTGTCATGTGTTAGGTATCCTTTAAATTAACACGTGTCATCTTTATAAACAATTTGAGGATATTTTTCCCTAAGCAACAGAAACCATAGAGAGTTAAATAAGATAGGCCTTTGTTTCTCTGTGATATCCCAACACTGGATCGGGCATCCAGGCCCTCACATTTTGTTTCTTGTCATGCAGGGCTTCCACTGCCAAGATCTTATTGTCCAGGGCAGTTGTAAGGAGCTGGAGTCCAGCCACTGTGTCTCCATTCCAGAAAGAAATATGGCAGAAGGAATGAAGAAAGGTGTGCTCTTCTCTTTAAGGACACTGCTTGGAAATTGCACCAACATCCCATTGACCAGACTTTACTTAGCTACACCTAGCTATAAAAGAGGTTGAAAAATAAGGCTATATTGTAGGTGATCATACGCCCAGTAAAAAAAAAAAAAAAGACAGAAAAAGAAAACCAGATTGAAAGCAAACCAAGACCAATGTTCTATTTCTGAAAATGAAGGGAAAACGTATGTTGGCCATTTCTGTTACAAAGGGCAAGATCTATCTTGTTTTTTCCCTACTGCAGTGCGGTTAGTGCACAGTCGTTTTATCGAATACAATCAGCATGTAATGCATTTAGAAGCTTCCTGAGTTAAATCTAAGAGTTATTTTGGGGGAATTCCACTTTTGTTTGTGGTAATTAGGTAATTTGTTTCATGAGAACAACTAGAAAATCTGGATAAAGATAAAAATGTTTACTTGAAGGACTCAGAGCCACCAAGGATATGGAGCCAAGATCCAGGAAGAGAAAGAGCCCAGTGATGTTTATCTAAGGAGACGCTTTCTGACTCTTGGAAAGGCAAAGGCAAATAAGAGACGGGAAGCTCAGCAGAACCTTTGCTCCGGTGATGAGCCTTTGTTCATCCCTCTGGGATGAAAACTGGAACCTAGGGCCTGACAAGAAAACGAGTGACTTGCTTAACGTAAAGGATGATTCAGAAATAGAGCAGCCCTTGCAAAGGCCAAAGCCAGATTAAAATCCTCTCAATCCTCAGGGACGAATTAAGGTGATCTGGGATTGCTAATCCTGTTAACCTAGCTGTCTATTAAAAATAAACATAAATTCTCTCTGAAGAAAAATACCACCATCCTAGGCCTTAAACACTCCTGTATTTTATATATATATATATATAAAACGTACATTCCTAAACTTAAAAATCCCTTCTCTCAAGGAGATAAGATATGTGATTGAAAAAATTAAATAATAGACAATAGAAACAGATCCACAAGATCAGTGAAAATATCAGAAAATATTTTATAATAAAATGAAGGCACTAAAAGACAAGACTGAAAATTTTGACAGATAAGTTGAGACAAGATATAAGAACAAACTAAAAATTCTAGAACTGAACAGTACAATAGATAGAACTAGGAACTCAGTGGATGAGGTTAATAGCAATTTAGACAGAGCTAAAGAGACAATTCGTGGAATTGGAAGATAGTTCAGAAAAAAAGTATACAGAACAAAGGATGAACAAAAACAATATAGTAAAAAGAGATTAAGAGGTATAGAAGATATAGTGAAAAAGTATGGAATGGCTCCTGTTGTCATTGCAGAAGGAGAGGGGAGAGAGAATAAGGCAGAAAAGTGATTTGGAAAAATAGTGACTTGAAAAAGTAAATGATGTTAAATATCAGATTCAAGAGTCACAATGGATCCCAAACAAAAAAAATTCAGTCACATTAAAACACACCATAATATAACTTGCTGAAAGTAATAATAAAGAGAAAATCTCTCAAGTGGGCAAAAGGAAAAGACAATTATTAAATGAAGCAGTAATTAGAAGATATTTTACAGAAAAACACCAGGAATTTTTTAGGAAGAAAATAGAATGGTATTGTTAAATGCCATAAGAAATAAGGACAACATGAAATTTTGTATCTAGTGAAAATCTTCATTGATGAATAAATTAAAACATTAGAACATTTTTGACAAATAAAACTGAAAGAATTTGTCACAATAAGGGCTAATTTGCTAAAGAAAATAAATAAATTCTGCTTAAACACTTTAAGCCAGAGGACAGTAATATTGGATGATAGAATCTCAGAAATCCAGGGAGAAATAAATAACATAAAGAAAGTATTTGTGGCTGATCCAAATAAAGGTGAACTTCATATAAACAACGACAATGATGTCTGGAGAGGTTTAAAATAGACATACATGATAAAAATAGTATCTTAATCAGTTTGGGCTGCTTTAACAACAAACCATGAACTAGTTGGCTTATCAACAACAGAAATTTTTTCTTGCATTTCTGAAAGTCCACGATCGGGTGCCAGCATAGCTGGGTTCTGATGAGGGCTCCTTCCCGTTGCAGACTACTCCCTTCTCATTGCATCGGCCGAGTGATGAAAAGAAAGCAAGCTAGCTCTCTGCCTCACTACCTGATAGAACAAGCAATTTAAACATATCAGCATACAGTTAAATAAATTAGAAGTAATCAACATTATGGAAAAATATTCCCCAAAACATCAAAATACATATTTTTTGAGTACACAAGAAACATTAACCAAAAAATGATATCTATGGAACCATAAAGCATGTCAGGACAGATTTTAAGGGCTGAAATTACATAAAATATTTTTTAAAATCACAATTCAAATAAATTATGTAAAATGAAGGAAAGACATAATTAGAAAATTCCTTTTTGTTTACAAATTAAGAAATCTACTTCTGCACTAACTGGATACTTTTTGATTCTAATGAATCACTTTAATTTTTAATGTGTAACATGTAATTGTGGTTACGTTTATAAAAGGCTTCTTATCTTTTAGAGATACAAGCTGAAATAATTATGGGTGAAATTATTTCGTTACTGCAATAGGCTTCAAAATCATCCAGTAGAAGGTGTGAGTGTACAGATAAAATGAGATTGATCCTAAGTTGATAATTATTGAGGTGCGTGAAGGTGTATGGTGGCTTTCTATTCTATTTTCTCTCCTTTTGTATATTTCTCAAAATTTCTGTGATAACAGGTAAAAACACTTTTAAATAAGTGACGGATCAAAACAAATCAAAAGAGAAATTAGAATATACTGGAAACTGAAAAACAATGACAATACTATTTATGAAAACGTTTCATATGTACACCTAATAAGCATAGCAAAAGATTTGACAGTTGAGCTGCGATTGTAATTACCACCTTTGTAAAGTGAGATCAAATTTTTAGTCTAAACTTAATTAAAATTAAGTTGATTGCCTGATAAAATGTCAATATCTGCAGAGGATTTGACAGAACCCACACTCTCAAAACATAATAGGCTATATGCTAAGGATACAATTCAAAATTACTCCAGTGTACTAGGAACCAAAAATATGTCAAATTCTCAGTGGAATTGATGATCAACAGATGCTACCCCTAAGATGACTCAGATGTTGGAATTAAAAGAGAGACTTTGAGGCAGCTATTGTAAACATGCTCTATGGAATAAAGATTAATACTTTTGAAATTATGAAAGTATGGAAATTCATAGCAGAGAGATAGAAACTATAAGAAAGAACCAATTGGATATTTTAGAACTGAAAACTACAAAATTTGAAAGAACAATAATAACAAAAATAATAACCATCATCATAATAAAAAACAACCTTATTGGATAGGTTTAATAGAAGAATGGAGGTAAAAAAAGGAAAACAGTGAACTTGAAGATAGAGCAATGGAATTTATCCAGAGAGAAAACAATATACTTAAAAATTATGAATGCCTGATGTAGCTGTTGGACGATACCAAAAAGTATAATATCAAAGTGATTGGAGTCCCAAAAGGAGAAAAGAAATAGATTGGTGAAGAAAACAATGATAGAGAAAATTATGAGTGAAACCTTAAAGCATGTGTTTTAAATTTGATAAAATACATAGTGAACTCCAACTAGGATAAACTAAAAACAAATTGCATCTTGATATGTTACAATTAAACTGCTGGAAACCAAAGATAAATAAAAATATTTTTTAAAGTTTTTTTTTTCTTTTTAAAAACTCTAAGTTCAGGGTACATGTGCAGGTTTGCTACATAGGAAAACTTGTGTTTTGGTGGTTGTTTTACAGATTAGTTCATCACCCAGGTATTAATCCTAGTGCCCACTAGTTACTTTTCCTGATCTTCTCCCTTCTTTCACTGTCCACCCTGCAATAGGCCCTAGTGTCTGTGGTTCCCCTCTATGTGTCCATGTGTTCTCATCATTAAGCTCCCACTTATAAATGAGAGCATGGGGTATTTGGTTTTCTGTTTCTATATTACTTCACTCCATCCATGACCCTGGAGAGGACGTGATCTCATTATTTTTTATGGCTGCATAGTATTCCATGGTGTACATGTACCACATTTCTTTATTCAGTGTATCACTGATAGACATTGAGGTTGATTCCGTGTCTTTGTATTGAGAATAGTGCTGTAGTAAACATCTGCATGCATGTGTCTTTATAGTAGAACAATTTATACTCCTTTAGGTATGTACCCAGTAGGGGGATTGCTGGGTTGGATGGTATTTTTGTCTTTAGTCCTTGATGAATCATCACACTGTCTTCCACAATGGTTGAACTAACTTACACTCTCACCAACAGTGTATAAGCATTATTTTCTCTCCACAACCTCATCGGCATCTGTTATTTTAAAAAACTTTTTAAATTTTTTGAGAGAGCGTCTCACTTTGTCACCCAGGCTGGAGTGCAGTGGTACAATCTCAGCTCACTGCAGCCTCCGTCTCCCGGGTTCAAGCAATTCTCCCGCCTCAGCCTCCTGAGTAGCTGGGATTACAGGCGCCCACCACCATGCCTGGCTAACTCTTTTGGTATTTTTAGCAGAGACTGTTTCGCCATGTTGGCCAGGCTGGACTCAAACTGCTGATCTCAGGTGATCCGCCCACCTTGGCCTCCCAAAGGGCTGGGATTACAAGTGTGAGCCAACACAGCCCGCCCATGTGTTATTTTTTTTGACTTTTAAATAATAGCAGTTCTGACTGGTGTTAGACGATATCTTATTGCAGTTTTGATTTGTATTTCTCTAATGATCAGTAACGTCAAACCTTTTTTCATACTATTGTTGGCTACCTGTATGTCTTCTTTTGAAAAGTGTCTGTTCATACCTTTTGCCCACTTTTTAATGGGGTTGTTTTTCTCATGTAAATTTCTTTAAGTTCCTGATAGATGCTAGATATTAGACCTCTGTCAGATGCACAGTTTGAAAATATTTTCTGCCATTCTGTAGCTAGTCTGTTTACTGTGTTGACAGTTTCTCTTGCTGTGCAGAAGCTCTTTAGTTTAATTAGATTCCATTTGCCAATTTTTGCTTTTGTTGCAATTGTTTTTAGCAACTTCCTCATGAAATCTTTGCCTGTGCCTATGTCCTGACTGGTATTGGCTATCTTGTCTCCCAGCGTTTTCCTAGTTTTGGATTTTACATTTAAGTCTTTAATCCATTTTGAGTCCATTTTTGTATACGGCATGAGGAAGGGTCCAATTTAATCTTCTGCATATGGTTAGCCATTTATCCATTTATTGAGTGGGGAATGCTTTCTCCATTGCTGGTTGTTGTGAGGTTGTCAAAGATCAGATAGTTGAGGTGTGCAGTCCTATTTCTGAGTTCTCTATTCTGTTCGTTGGTCTACGTGTCTGTTTGCACCAGTATCATGCTATTTTGGTTACTGTGGCCCTGTAATGTATTAATAGTTCAGAGTTGGGTAGCATGATGCCTCCAGCTTTGTTCTTTCTGCTAAGGATTGCCTTGGCTATCTGGGCTCTTTTTCGGTTCCATTTGAATTTTAAAGTAGTTTTTTTTTTCTAGTTCTGTGAAGAATCTCAATGGTAGTTTAACAAGAATAGCATTGAATTTATGAACTGATTTGGGCAGAATGACCATGTTAATGATCTTCCTGTTCATGAGCATGGAGTGTTTTTCTGTTTCTTTACGTCATCTCTGATTTCTTGAGCAGTGGTTTGTAGTTCTCCTTGTTAGAGAACTTTCACCACCCGAGTTAGCTGTATTCCTTGGTATTTTATTCTTTTTGTGGTAGTTGTGAATGGGAGTTTATTCATGAGTTGGCTCTCGTCTTGACTGTTGTTAGTGTATAGAAATGCTAGTGATTTTTGCACATTGATTTTATATCCTGAGACTTTGCTGAAGTTCTTTATCTGCTTAAGAAGCTTAACAACCTAACATCAATATAAAAACTTAACATCACAACTAAAATAACCAGAGAGCCAAGAGCAAACAAATCCCAAAACTAGGAGAAAACAAGAAATAACCAAAATCGGAGCTTAACTGAAGGACACTGTGACACACAAAAAACATTCAAAAGATCAGTGAATCCAGGAGCTGATTTTTGAAAAAATCAATACAACAGCCTGCTAGCTAAATTAACAAAAAAGAGAGATGATTCAAATAAACACAATCAGAAATGCCAAGGGGGACATTACCACTGACCCCACAGAAATACAACAACCATCAGAGAGTATGATGCACACCTCTAGGCACATAGACTAGAAAATCTAGAAGAAATGGATAAATTCCTGGACACATACACTCTCTCATGGCTGAACCAGGAAGAAATTGAATCCCTGAACAGACCAATAACAAGCTCTGAAACTGAGGCAATAATAGCCTACCAACCCCACCCGGCCAAAAACAATCCAGGACCAGGTGGGTTCACACCTGAATTCTGCCAGACGTATAAAGAGCTGGTACCATTCCTACTCAAACTACTCCAAAAAAGTGAGGAGGAGGGACTCTTTTCGAACTCATTCTATGAGGCCAGTATCATCCTGATACCAAAACATGTTAAAGACACAACAAAAAAGAAAATTTCAAGCCAATATCCTTAATGAACAGTGGCATGAAAATCCTCAACAAAATAATGGCAAACTGAATCCAGAAGCACATGAAAAAGCTTATCCACCGCAGTCAATAGGCGTTATCTCTGGGATGCAAGGTTGGTTCATCATATGCAAATTAATAAATGTAGGAAACTTTATAACCTCAGCCCAAAAGCTTCTTAAACTGATAAGCAAAAATCTTGAAAGCAGCTGAGAAAACAAATGACACTTTACATATAGAGAAGTAGCAATTTGAATGTGAATTTCTTATCAGAAACTACAGAACCAAAGGCTGTAGAACAACATCTTTAAAGTGCCAAAGGAAAAGAATGGCCACCTAGAATTTTATATTCAATGAAATATAGATATGCTAAAAGAAGCTCTTCAGTCTGTGGAAAAGAAAAAGAAGAAAACCTGGAACTTCAAGAGTAAACATGGGAAAATATAACACATAATTTTTATTATCCAAAGATTTTTAAAACATATACTGTTATTGAAAGCAAAATTTAAAGAATTTCAGGAAATGTTAGTGTATGTAGATGTAATATATTTTTAAAATGTAACATAAATGGGGGAGGGTAAAAGGACTGATATAGCTGCAATATTTCTACATTTTACTTGAAGTGGTGCAATATTAACTCTAAGTTGACTGTGTAAGGATTTAATAATCTCTGGCACAACCACTAAAAATATATATAAAGAGACTGATAAGTTGAAGTTGAATACTAATAATACTTAAGTGACCCTATAGAATTCAGGAAGGGAAACAAGAAAGTAATAAAATAGTATGAATAAATCCAGGTGTCTTAATACTTACATTAAGTGTAAATGGTCTAAATACACCAATTAAAAGAGAAGCATTGTCAATTTGCGTAAGTAAATACTGCCTAACTACATGCCGGGTCATAATATGCCATGCAGACACTAATCGATCAAAAGGAAGCTGTGGTGGCTATATTAATGACGGACAAAGTAGTCTGCAGAAGGAGGGAACCCCAAAGGTAAAAATGGGACAGTAATGTAATTTTTCCATTCATCAGGAAAACATAATAATCCTAAGTGTTTATGCACCTAACAGCAGAGCTTGAAAATACATGAAGCAAGTACTAATAGAAGTGAGATGTAAGCCACATCTGTATTTGGAGATTTCAGCACTTCTCTCTCAGTAATCAGTTGAAAAAGCAGAGAAAAAATCAGTGATGATCTATATGTCTGACCAACACAATCAGACCATATGACCTAACAGCAGAATAGTATCTCAGGAAGCCTCCAGTGCATGTTCTCAAGCACAGGTCAGACATTCATCAAGACAGGCCACATTCTGGGGCCTAAAGCAACACTTAATGAATTTAAAATGAGTTCAATTGAAGTCTTACAAAATGCATATGCTTTGACAATGAGGGAATTCAACTAGAGATGAATAATATTGAGATTGACGAAAAATCCTCAAATATTTGGAAATTCAATAACATACCTTTGAGTTACCTATGGATCCATACGGAACTATCAAGACAAATTAGTAAATATTTTGAACTAAATAAAAACAGAAATGAAACATGTCAAAACTGGTGGGATCTAGCTGAAGCAATGACTAGAAGAAAATTGGAAAAGGTCGCTAAAATTGGCAAACCTCTAGCAATACTGGCCCATAAACCGTGAGAGAAGACACACATCAGCATTATCAGGACTAAATAAAGGGATATCACCACGGGCCCTACACACATTAGAATGAGGGGTCACTATGAAAAGTGTATGTGCGTGAATCAATAATTCGTGGCCTGCTTCATTTTCCTCCTTGATTTCTCTTCCTTGCGCACACTGCGCGGGGCCTTGCTCTGGTGCCTCTTTTCACTGCCCGTCTGTTTTGTGTCCAGGGACACTGTTCTGTTAACCTCCTGCGGGTCAGGTTCCCTCAAGGCCACCCCAGCCTTGTGGTGGATGAAGATAAGTGCGTCCACCAGGCTCCCGAAGGGCACGCACCCATCCAGTCTGGATTGTTCAGGGTCCTTCTGCCCACAGGTGTCAGAAAGCCTCCTTCGGTGACGGCTGCTGGCCGCCCAGCCTGCATGGGAGCCACCAGTTCTCCTGCCGCCTGCACATTGCCCTGGGGCTTCCCACGTGCGATGGCCCAGATGTCTGCGTCTTCCCCAGATTCACAGGCCTCAGCCCTAACCCCCAGCGTCAGTGCTGTTTGGGGGTGCAGCTTTTTGGAGGTGATTAGGTTGAGGTGAGATCCTAAGGGTATGGCCCCGTGCTGGGTTCGACCCTCAGAGGAGGAGGAAGACACCAGGGCTCTTTCTGTCTCTCTCGACCTCCCTCTGACGCAGGGAGCACAGGGAGAAGGTACCCACAGCACACCCCAGAGCTGCGGCCTCCAGAGCTATGCGAAATACATGCCTGTTGTTGGGGCCACCGAGTGCACGGGGCCTGAGAGCAGCCTGAGCTGGCGGAGACGCTGCGGTCACAGTCCTCTGGCTGCTTGTGTGTCCCCAGCCGCTTCCCTGAGCCTGTGAACCCCTAGCTTCAGCACCCTCCCGGGAAGCTCTGGCACAGTTCCCACCACTCACTGCAGAGCCGCACACTTGCAACTCTCACTCGCAGGCCTGCTAGGGTTTCGCCGTTGCCTGGGTCCTCTCCTGCATTCCACGAGAGTGCTTCCCAGCTGACAAGTTCCCCATCTGTGGACCTGCTTTGACTCAACAAGCCCAGTGAGGTTGAGGGTGTGTCCTTCTGGGGAGCTGCAGCTTTTAGATCCAGTCCTGAGACGGGTCATGATGTCCACCTGTAGGAGCTGAGAGCTGTGTTTTTGTTTTTTAAGTTGAGAGCCTTTTGGTTGTTGTTGCGTTAGAGTTTTGCTCTCGTTGTCCAGGCTGGAGCACAATGGCGCAATCTCGGCTCACGGCAACCTCCGCCTCCGGGTTCAAGTGATCCTCCTGCCTCAGCCTCCCGAGGAGCTGGGATGACAGGCATGCATCACCACACCCGGCTAATTTTTGTACTTTTAGTAGAGATGGGGTTTCTCCTTGCTGGTCAGGCTGGTCTCAAACTCCTGCCCGCAGGTGATCCACCCTCCCCGGCCTCACAGAGGCTGAGATCACAGGCATGAGCCGCAGCACCGGGCCCGAGAGCCCTGTTAATGCTCCTGGGAGCCCTCTAGGGTTCACACTCGGCTTTTAGCTGCTGACGAATCACTTCCTTCTTCAAAGCGCTCATCGAAGCTGATGGCAGCCATGAGACTCTGGGTCCTGCTAATTATCATTTCCCCGTATTTCTCAACTGTCTTTGTAACACACCTGCTGGTTTGGGACCCCCACTGACCTCTGGTCCACGTTTTGACGCTGGCATGGCTCCCTGTGCCAGGGGCATTCGCTGCTTGGCCTTAGCACCTGTCTCCGGTGGCAGGTGATTCAGCTCCGAGGTCACGCCCCAGTGTCTGTTCTCCTGCACCACTGCTGGCGTGGGCTTCACAGACTTGGCTCCTGGGAAGACAGTGACCTGGAAACGACATGCTGGAGGTTTGCTTAGGAGTGCACCTGTGGGAGGGAAGTAGGGTCGGGCAAAGGAAGAGTCTGCCTGGGATGCACTCTCAACGGAGGCCTCGGCTGACTACAGAAACCCTGAGGCTGCAATGACAATGACCCTCCCGAGTGGTCCCTAATGTGGGCCTTTCGCTCCCACCTGGCGTGGTCAGTGGATGTAGGGAGCCCTGGACAAAGGGTGTGGGCTTGCATAAGGCAGCACTCTCCTGCCCAGCGATCCCCCAGGGGAGTGGGCATCCGCAGGCCCTCTGTTGTCCATCCTTCCAGCAGCTGCAGGAACCCAGGGGGGTCTGAGCGGATCATTACAGCATCTGCAGCACGGGCTAATGAAGAAGCCAGGCCCAGAGAAGCACTCTGCTCCATTCCATCCCATAAGTTCAGAGCCAGGCAAAGCTGGACTACTGCTGGCAAGAGTGCTGGTCAGGTGGGCACAGGTTCTGCCTGCACACGTCCCGTGCTTTTACCACGGAGGTGACCACGTGAGTGAGTGCCTTGTGTTTACGCTTTGGACATTTTCTTGTGTTAAACTTCAAAAATGTGAAAGCATTCAAAAGACGTCTCCTGCGATCTGGGCAGCAGGCTGGGTCTGAACTTTCACTTAGGTCTTGTGGATGTTAACACAGCCTGGAATGTCCTGCTTTGCTAGTCAAGGAATACTTTGGCCAGGTGCGATCCATCTGCTTTCATTTGTTTTAGTCAGTAAGTTGGACTCCTTGCTTTTCGTCTGCTCGAAATGACTAAGTAACGTGCGTGCTGTTTTTAGAATGGAAGGCGTTGCATCGCTGACACGAACGTTATTTCTTTCAAATCATAGTGCATGTTGCCTGATGTTGTGTAAACCAAAAAAAGTGCCTGAGACAGGTCTCAATCAGTGTACAGGTTTGTTTTGCTGAGGTTGAGCATGCACTCAGGAAAAAGAGACACCGACTGCAGTAGGACCTGTGGCCCACACTTTTTCCAAAGAGGGTTTTGAGGGCCTCAATATCTAAAGGGAAAGAGCAGGCAGGAGGAGAAGGAGGAAAGGAAGAAAAGAGAGGGTAGAAAAAATCAGACGAGCAGTTGCATTCTTGTGAGGCTTTCATTAGTGCTCACTGAATCCACAAGCTGCTCGTGAAAGGAAGGAGAGGAACGGCTGAGGATGTGGCTGTCTCTCTGTGAATCTGCACTTTGCACGAGATAAAGTATACGCAGGACGGAAGAGGTCAAACATGCATTCCTCTCAGGGTGGCGGTGTGGTGACTTCTGCTCCTGCACCCACAAACACGAGCTGTTAGTTTAAGAGAGGCCACCCGCGAGGTCTCTGTTTCACAGAAGGCAAGGGAGTTGTTCATTCGTGACTCAGTTCCCAAGCTCACCTTTCCCTTTTGGCATAGTGAGTTTGGGGCCTGAGATTTTATTTTCCTTTCACGCTTGCAATATACTTATTATCAAAGTTAGGCATGCATCTACTGCAGAGTAATTTTGCTTTTAGGATGAATCACAGTGATGACTTGTATCTGATACTTTCAAAGCTCTTCACAGCGAGAAGGAATTTTGCTGATTTGGAGCAAGAGCAGTCAGAGCAGGATGACCCCAAGTCTTATCCTGTTTTAGTCCCTCCAAGGTTTCTCATGAAAGAGGAATGAGTCTGTATCAACTGTTCCGATGACATCCTGTAGGAGCCCAGAGGGCCCTGGACATTTTGGGGGTCCCCATTCTAAGGAATTAGTCACTTTCACCATGTAAACAGAAAGACATTGAGAGGAGCGCTCTACAACATGCTTTCCATTTATGTTGATACCTTAATTCACAGAATTAAGGATCCAGATCTTTCATTCCATGGTAGGTAAAAAGCCCTAAAAGCATACGGCCTCAGTAAAGCTAGCACCCCAATTCCAACCGGCTGCTCAGCACAGCTTGAGAATGCCGTGGAAATTGTGCACATGTTGACAGTGCTCCATTTCATTAGGAAGAATGAAAACAATAGGAAATATAGGTGAAAATCTTCTAGACTTTGATGTAGAAAAAGATTCCTTAAGCCCAACAAGTGTTATCAATAACAGAAAATCAAATTACCTTAAAGAAATTGGAAGCATATTACAACATGGAAATAGATACGTTCAGAACAAAATGTACAAAGGATTAGTGTCTATAATCCAAAGAACTATTATAAATCAACAGGAAAAGGACTGATAATTCAATTACAAGTGTCCAAAAGTCAGCACATGGTTCACAGAAAATGGAACATCTAACCAACAAATATATGCAGAGGCCGAATAACCTTAGTGATCAGGAAAATGCAAGTCCAAATCACGGAGATACCGTTTTACTCCCATTCAAGTGGGAAAACACGGTGACGTCTGATGGTGCCAAGCGCAGGGACAGACGCAGGTGGCCTGAACCCCATGCACATTCCTGGGGGATGAAGCTGGAGCTGCTGCGGTGGTCGGCAGCTTGTCCCTGTGCTGGAGCTGCAGAGTTCCTGTTCCCTGTGGGCACCAAAGGCATGAGCAACAATGTTTCATTCTTGTGAAAGCAAAAACCTGGAAACAATTCAAATGACTTATAACAGGAAAATGGATACATTGTTGCACAAACAATACATTATTCTGCAGCACTCCAAGTGAAGAATACAGCTACATGCCATCAGATGTATACATTTTAACGATTTAATTTTGCCTGGCAAGTGAAAATCCCAAAATAGTTTAAAAACACAACTAAGACTGAAGCCACAATTTTTGGGGACACACTTACAAGGCAGACGTGGATGTGCAGGAAGCCCAGACACAGGCACCAGCCCTACAGGGAGAGGGCGGGATGGGAGCCTCCGGTAGGTTCTTCCCTAACGCCCCACTTTTCATCTGGGGTGGTACTTTTGTAGGCAGTCGTTGAGTTGTTTAAATAAATTAATTTTTAAAAGCAGGCTTTGCATGAACCATGATGAGAGTAGGTAAAAAACTGAAGTTTCAGTTAAAGGAAACAAACAGGAAGTGGCCGTGGGCTTGAAGCAGAAGCCGCTGAGCCTAGGAAAGCTCATCAGAAAGGAGAGAAGAGTATGAGAAACAGAAAGCCGCAGAAGAGGGGTCATCTGTGAGTGCAAACTTGGCCGGCTCCGCTGCTCTGCTGGACCAGCCTTGACAAGGGCACTTTGGTGAAATTCCAGAGAAGCAATTTTTGTAAAACAACTTTGTCTCCTCTTTGGGATCAAAGGCAGAATGTGCCTTTTTTTTTTTTTTTTTTTTTTTTTTTTCCTCCTCGTGAGGGGATATATTTGAAATCCTCTGAGAGCTTACAACTTTGCCTCCTGGCCGCTTTCCTGGTGTATGTGTTTTAAAGAGATCAGAAAATGGTGTTTTTAAAAATGCTTCCTGGAATCTTTACAAGGTAATAAATCAGTAGGAAAGTCACCCAGCCTGCTCCCTTTTACTTCTGTAATAAACACTATTATTTCCATTAATATTAAATATTTCTTATGAAAATTTTAGTCTCAACATACTATTCATTATCTTAGAAATGAACTATGTCACTAATAAAAATCACCTTAATATTAATTTTCTATTTGGCTTTCACATTTATAAACCTTTATCATCTCATTTGATAAAATCTTTTGATAGTTTCTTCACAACACGAATTGCATGCTGTAATCATCTTGCTTGGTTTCTGTGGCTTTTTCAGACCTCATCTGTCTGGTCTCAAAGTGTCAGAGCCATTGGGGCATCATGGATCTTTCTTGCGACTGCCTGGCTCAGCCTGGCACGCGTTCGGTGAGTGGACTGCAAGACCGAAGGACGCCCGTGCGTCCACGTCATGTCCCAGGGGTCCCTCACGGCACTACATCTGGGAAGACGAAGGCTAGCCCAGTTTTCGTGGCTCGGTGCTGGCCGTCGGGTGTAACGTACACCAGTGATCACAGTATAAGGGTTAGTGAAAAATCTGATTATAAAATTCTGCAAATACTGTGATTAACTCTTTTTGCATATAGGAAAGGACACGAGGAAATATATCTAAAAGGGTATGTTCACTATGCTCAGTGACAAGATTAAAGGTACATATTCTTCCGCTTTTATTTTCAACATTTTCTCAAATGTGCTTATATTACTTTTACAAATTATCATAATCAAGGATGCAATGCCCTGAGTCACCTGTTGTTTACTGAGATGACAAAGTGCTTTGAGCTTTGTTTGCTCCTTGCAGCCGGGCTGGAGCCAGCCCCATAGTGCCCATCCGGCTGGGCTGGCTGTGAGCCCACAGGGCCACGGAGTTCATGGCTTGGGGCTCTGGGTGTCCTGCTCCCCGCTTGGGGACAGCCTCCCCGGCCCCCTCGCCCCTCGATGCGGCTGGCTTCCTCTGGCCCTTCAGGGCTGGGCTCACCTGAATCCTCCCAGGAGCAGCTCCTGGTCACCTCAGCAGCTACTGCGCATCTTCATCACCTGTTCTCCTCATTGTCCTTGGGGAAGTCACAGGCTCCCTGAAGACAGGAGCCACGTTTTCGTCACAGGATTCCCACGCTGGCCTGCAGGACAGGCTCCAGGCATAGGCGCTGGACACGTGAACGGACAGACGAGTGAGCGGCTCCAGGTGCCCTGAGCTCAGGAGGATGTGCCTTAATGCACGTCATGTCACTTACCTGTCCTAGCACTTAGCACTTCTCACGATTTCACTGCAGAATGAGAGAACGCCGAACTTCTCTTATTCTCACACCCCTCACACCCTGCATTTGCACAGCACTTTGAAGTTATCGCATGATGGACAGAACACAGCCTCAGCCTCCAGGCTCAGCCCGGGGCCTGGGCCATTCGGCACCAACGCAAGCCTGCAAGGTGCGTGTGGCTCAGAGTGGCCCTCAGTGTCACCACCAAGGGGGATTTCATAAGGGTCCGGGCTCCTTCTTGCCTCCCTTCCTTTACTTACCCCTCTTTTCCTTGCTTTGTCAACACTTTGAGCTCTGGCTGTTGCTATGCCGGAGAAGCCCCAGCGGGCGTGAGCCGAGGAGGGCTCGGAGGGCAGCGCCCTCACTCACTTCTGATGCCCTGAAAACATCAATCGACTTGAAGTCGCTGATTACCGGTCATTGAGACCTAAGTCCTGGTGAGGTTCGGGACGGGCCCCCGGGAGGACCTCGGGCTTGGGGAGCAGGTGTTGTGGGGCTCCTCCCAAGCATGACTGGACGTGGAGCCAGTGGCCACAGCTGAGGCCAGGACACGCCCCGCTCACTTTTGCTCACCTTCTAACTGGAAGCGGGTTCAAAGCCTGCTTGGTGCGGGATTTGAGAAGGTGGCCAGAGGCTGCCCTAGCAGGAGGGCTCTCCCCTCTCCATGCCCGGGCAGCAAGCGGCTCGGCGTTTGTCTGATTCATGCAGTGCACGTCTCTGGGCAGTTCTGTGTGAAAACACATCTGCTGCATAAAACACGGCGGGTGTGGGTGAAAACTGGGGCCACGGGAGCTGCGGTGGAGACGGAGCAGCATCTACTGTGTCCCTCTTCAGTGTCACATGCGTCATTGACAGCGAGAGGCACCTGCGTCTTCTGAACCATATGAGGAGTCCAAAACGTGCCCAGCACATCTCAGAAAATGTTCAGCAGTCAGCGGTGGCCCCAGAGGGGCTTCGGCCATCGCAGCTACCCTGACTTGCCCTTGGTAGGTGCTCCCTGAGGTGTGGCCGCCTGTGGCTTGCTCAATGTCTCCTCCTTTCCAAACGTGAGCCCCAAGTAGGACGGAGCCCAGCTCCTCCAAGGCCGGGCCTCGTGGGTTGACTGGTGCAAGCAGCTTGGTTGTTTTTCACTCACGTGGCAAACATCATGGCCATCTTCTGTGAGGTCCTCTGGGGCCACGAGGACAGATGAGGGGTCGAGCGCCCGCGTGCCTGACACCGGGGATGGGGCATGCGTCCCCTACTCACAAGGTCTCACCAGAGAGTCAGGCAGCCTCGAAAACCAGAAAATGGTTAACAGTGCACCGGAAGCATTTATTTTAACTGAAGACATAAAACTATTCGCCTGCCCGTATTTTCATGTTTGGCCATAGCTTTTTCTTAAATATCTTTTTGACTGAAATTCGACACCACTTTTCTGGAATAAATCACATCCACAAAGCTTTACTTATGCTATTCATTTTATTTTGTAAAAATAAAATAGAACTTAAGGACATTGAGGGAAAGCCATCTACAACCATTTTTTGTTAGTTTTATAATATTTTAAAATCTTTTGCAGAAGTTTTCCCATATCTATTTTAAGAAGCATTTTTTTAGCAATTTGTTTTTGTTGATTCTTTCCAAAGCATTCAGTTTTGTTTAATAAATAAGTTATTAAACAAAAACTGTTTTATTGTTCCATGTACATTTCTCCAGTGTTTGTACCATTAACACCGTAACTGTTCGGCATTTAAGAACTAGCATGAGACTCTGGCGAGATGGCAACCCGCAGGTCGGGGTCATGGTGACCATGGAGGCTGCTGGCTCTGGCATTCTACCTGCTCAAACCTGGGTCCTACGCCTCGGGCTTTAAAAGCTTCTGTTGTAAGGAAATGTGTTATCATGGTGCCTCTGGCGGGGGCAAAAACGAGGAGATGAACTTAGCAGAGTGGACGTCCCTGGCCCATCCAGTCTGAGCGAACAGCCGGTGTGTGCTGTGTCCCTGCAGGGACTCCCAGGGAGCCTGGCCACTTGTGCAGGGCCTCGGAGGCAGACACAGAGCGTGGGTCTTACCCACAGGGACGGGGGCCCCAAAGCGCGTGGAGTCAAGGCGGGCTCTGATCCAGTCCCATTTATTAAGAAAATCCCAGCAGTGGGGTGAGGGGAGAAGGGGGGGAAGGGCCCAGACCCCAGCAAGGGAGCGAAGGGTCTGCATCCGAACCACAGCCACAGGGTCGGACACGGAGGGAGCACTCACGCCGTGAGGAGGGAACCGCTGCAAGCCGGGCCCCACCGGGTGTGAGGGGAGAGTGAGAGGGAGGACCCCGGTAGGTACCAGGTATCAAACCCAGGCAACGACCCAGTGCTGATTCTTTCACCAGGAGATAAACAAGGGGCTTGAACTGAGGGTGTGAGTGAATGGCTGGCTCTCCTGAGGGGCAAAGCGCGAGGGTACTTCATTCAGCACGTGGTTTACATGATCTCCATCAAGCTACAAAAAGCCCCTAGAAACATTTGCATGAATGAGGAAAGTAAGGCTGGAGCCAAGGTAGCCCAAAGACTGCACCTCCAGGTACGACGACAGGCAGGACTCACACTCACCTGTCAGACCGTGGAGTCCGCAGTTTCCTAGTGCACGGTCTTCCCATGAGTGACCGCAGGACACAGGCGCAGCCATCAAAATGCGGGGCCCTAAGACGCAGTGCTCCGCGAAGACACAAGGGACCTTACAGTCACTGTGCTCCTGGAGGGACGGCCTGGGGCCCAGGACACCCACGTCTGAGGAGATGCCTGGAACCAGGGTGCCCTGAACTTGAGGAGATGGCCTGGGAATAGGATGCACTGGGCCTGAGGAGACAGCCTGGGACCAGGGTGCCCTGAGCCTGAGAAGACGGCCTGGGACCGGGATGCCCTGGGCCTGAGGAGACGGCCTGGGACCGGGATGCCCTGGGCCTGAGGAGACAGCCTGGGACCAGGGTGCCCTGAGCCTGAGAAGACGGTCTGGGAGCGGGATGCCCTGGGCCTGAGAATACGGCCTGGGAGCAGGGTGCCCTGGGCCTGAGGAGACGGCCTGGGAACGGGGTGCCCTGGGCCTGAGAATACGGCCTGGGAACGGGGTGCCCTGGGCCTGAGGAGACGGCCTGGGAACGGGGTGCCCTGGGCCTGAGGAGACGGCCTGGGAAC
>PVKP010039438.1:0-20145 GCA_004027715.1 Plecturocebus donacophilus
GCGCCGCGCTGGGTGCCGGCAAAACAGCCGCGCCGGCCAAAAGAGTCGCGCCGGCGACCTGCGTGGCTTCTCCGCCGGGAATCTCCCGGTCTGTGGGCAACAAAAACTCGTCGGAAAGTGCGGCGTCCACTCGTTCTCTGCGCTTTCACTGGGAGCTACATTCCTGAGCTGTTGTTAGTCGGCCATCTTGGATCTCTCCCTCTTCTAAATGCTTTCTTCACTAAAAAGTCGGTGGGTTTTTGTTTTTGTTTTTTGGGGTGTTTTTTGTTTTGTTTTGGGGAGGGGTTTGAGACAGGGTCTCATTTTGTCACCCAGGCTGGAGTGCAGTGGCGAAATCTTGGCTCACTGCAGCCTCTCCCTCCTGGTCTCAAGCGATCCTCCCTCTTCAGCCCTACGAGTAGCTGGGACCACAGGAGTACACAACCACATTCAGCTAATTTTTTTTTTGAGGCAGAGTTTCACTCTGTCGCCCAGGCTGCTGGAGTATAGTGGCACGATCTCAGCTCATTGCAACCTCTGCCTCCCAGGTTCAAGCAATTCTCCTGCCTCAGCTTCCCAAGTAGCTGGGATTACAGGCGCGTACCACCATGCTCAATCAATTTTTGTATTTTTAGTAGAGATCGGGTTTCACCATATTGGCCAGCTAGTCTTGAACTCCTGACCTCAAGTAATCTGCCCACCTCACCCTCCCAAAGTGCTGGGGTTACAGGCATGAGCCACCATGTCTGGCCCAATTTTTTGTATTTTTTTGTAGAGACAGGGTTTTGTTATATTGCCCAGCTTGATCTTGAACTCCTGAACTCAAATGATCCACCCGCCTCAGCCTCCCAAAGTGCTGGGGTTACAGGCATAAACCACCACACCCGGCCTGTGGGGTTTTTTAATAAATAGAATGTGAATCTTTATTACAATTTCGAATTATTTTTACACTTAACATAGATTAAAGCCTCAGACTGTCTTAATCCATTCCTAACCATAATTGTCAGAGTGAAAGTATGTCATTTTTACTTGATGTAGTAAAGGGAGTAAACATATTTACATGTCTCCCAAACTAGGTTCTCTATAATCACAGTTTTCATATCCTACACTAATAGACCTAAAGCTAGTTAGAATTGGTTGTGAATAAGCACAATAACTCCCTTGGAGAATAATGGGAGATAATATCTACATCAAAGACTAACTTATATGCACAAAGTAAATGAATAGGTTTCTGCAGCATACTTAAATGCTGTAGTAAAAACAAGTGCTTATAACTTGTTATAGTTACAGCACTTACCACATTTCATTACAGTTATTTTTTTCCATGCTTGTGGGCAGAGAATATTCATTTTTGTATCTGTAACCTCAGCACAGTGCTTGGCACATAACATACATTTAATAAATATTAATGGATAAATATTTATAGTCAGAGTTGCATATAACTTTAAAATTTTCAGGTAATAATTGGTAGCATCACAAATTGTAGTTGAAATCTTTCTAAAATTTGCTGTATATGTTAGATTTTCACTCTAGAGTTTTACTTTATATATAATATAGTAACATATCAATTAGCTATTGAATTTTAAGTGTCAATATCAGTATCATGGATTAATCAACTACAAATAATTATCTAGAAGATGTACTATATACACCATGGGAGTGGTTTTATGTGAACTTAAGATTTATTTATTTTATTTATCCTTATTTTAGATTAATGTACATGTGAGAAAAAGTCAAAAGTTATTCTTGAATTCAAGGTTGCAGCAGGCTATGATCAAGCCACAGCACTCCAGCCTGGACAACACAGTGAGACTTTATCTACATGTTTTAAAAAATTATTCTTATTCTAAAATTGAGGTTAGGCATAATCTTAATAAGACTTTTGCTTTTTTCCTAATAGAATAGGTTTTCTTTTGAGCCTCTAATTCAAAATTTAATGAAAAGCGCCAGTGCAGTGGCTTATGCCTGTAATCCCAGCACTTTGGGAGGCCAAGACGGGTGGATCACAAGGTCAGGAGTTCGAGACCAGCCTGGCCAACATGGTGAAACTCTATCTCTACTAAAAACACAAAAATTAGCAGGGCATGGTGGTGGTTGTCTGTAATCCCAGCTACTCTTCCCCAATCCACATGGTGGGTAGGGGTATAGAAAACCTAACAAAATTATGACTCTGCCAATAACAAAGAAGAAGAAAATGAAGTTAAATAGGGAGCCAATAGCATCTGCTACAAAAATCAGTGGTTGTATATTTGCAGATGTCTAGTTTAAGGTATCTATGTGACACCCACATGGAAAAGTCAAAAAGGCAACTGGAAATGTTGCGTCTGAAGCTTAAAGAAGGGTCTCAGCTGGAAATACAAATTTGGAAGTAAAGAGAATAAAGTGTTTATTTAATCCATGGAACTAAGTTAGATTACCCAGGAAGAGAACATAGAGAAGAGGACATTAAATTATTCATCTTTAAAGCAGAGATAATAACATTACATACTTTGCTGGATTATTAGTTGAGATAATGAGTATAAAGTACTAGATACACAGTGAAATCTCAATATCTGTTAATCATAAGCAAATCGATATCTCTGATAGCCAAATTTCAGTCACAATAACAGCCTATAAAAAAGATATTTTCTCTCAGGTATGTCCCTCCAAATATCATACTTCATAGATGACTTCCTGCTACACTAACATTTGTTGTTCTCTCATTCTCTTTTTTTCTGGTATTATTACTATATGAAATGTCTAATTAATTTAAAGTTCTATTTATAAAAAGTTACTAGTATCATGAAGCCATGACCAAAAAACACAGTAAAATATTATTAAAATATCAAAACACACAACCATAATTTAATCTTAGTGAATCAAAAATGTTGTCATCATCTTGTCATCCCTCAGAGTCTTCATTAGTATCACCAATTGTGAGAATATTGGTTAATACGACATAACACCATTATGCTAAGATTGTACACTTCTGTAAAGTGATAGATGATCAAGGAAAAAGCTGTATACCAAAATATAAAAGCAAGTTACAAGCATCAACAAGCAATTGATGGGCTTACATATACTGTATACAGAATTCTTTCTAACAGAAACTCATCCTACATTATAATTTAAAGATTGTTCTAACAAGCAATTCCTAGTGATTATTATACTAAAATGTGTGAACCACTGACTAATAACTACTTCTACGGAGGAGAACCTCTTGTACCTGGCTATCACAGCTGCAGATCATCCCTTTTTCTGAAACTATTTACCATAAACTTTTTTTTCTTGAGATGGTGTCTTGCTCTGTTGCCCAGGCTGGAGTGCAGTGGCACGATCTCAGCTCATTGCAGGCTGTACCTCCCGGGTTCAAGCAATTCTCATGCTTCAGCCTCCCAAGGAGCTGGGACCACAGGTGTGCATCACCATGTCTGGCTAATTTTGTGTGTGTGTATATTTTTAGTAGAGAGAGAGTTTCACCATGATAGCCAGGCTGGTCTCAAACTCCTGGCTGCAAGTAATCTACCAGCCTGGATCTCCCAAAGTGCTGGGATTACAGGCCTGAGCCATTGTATTTACCATAACTTTTTGTTTGTTTGTTTGAGATGGAGTCTCACTCTGTTACCCAGGCTGGAATGCAGTGGTACAATCTTGGCTCACTGCAACCTCCTTCTCCCAGGTTCAAGTGATTCTCCTGCCTCAGCCTCCTGAATAGCTGGGATTACAGATGCATGCCATCACGTCCAGCTAATTTTTGTATTTTTAGTAGTGACAGGGCTTCCCCATGTTGGCCAGGCTGGTCTCGAACTCCTGATCTCAGGTGATCTGCCTGCCTCAGCCTCCCAAAGTGTTGGGATTACAGCCGTGAGCCACTGAACCTGGCCAGTATTTACCATAATTTTTTATACTAGTTTGTCTTCACCAATAGACTAATGTACTAAGCAGCATGCACCTTGTATTAAATATTGACAAATCACTTATCAATTTAGTTCTTATGATTTAATTCTTTAGTCAATTCCATAAGGGAACATATAAAATAGAATTTTTATACCTTTAGCTTGACTAGATCTTGAATTTTATATAGTGCCACAAAATAGAAGCTATCCTATGTTGCCATGCCTGAAATAGTATGCGTTAATAAATTATCCTAGATAGCATAATATGACATAATGCTATAGATTTTTCTTTATATTTGAAGATTAGACTGCTAATCATGTCTGGATATCTTAAATTATGATCTAAAAGTGCAGTATGTAATCATTTTGTGGGTAATTAAACCTAGTTGTTTTTCGGTTTTTGGTTTTTGGGGTTTTTTTTTTTGAGATAGAATCTTGCTCTGTTGCCCAGACTGGAGTGCAATGGCACAATCTCAGCTTACTGCAACCTCCCCGTCCCAGGTTCAAGCGATTCTTCTGCCTTACCCTCCTGAATAGCTGAGACTACAGGTGCATACCAGAGTACCCAGCTAATTTTTTCATATTTTTAGTAGAGACAGGGTTTCACCATGTTGACCAGGCTAGTCTCAAACTCCTGACCTCAGGTGATCCACCCACCTTGGCCTCCCAAAGTGCTGGGATTATAGGCTTGAGCCACCACACCCACCCTAAACCTGGTATTCTTGCCAAATTGAAGACATCATTTCTTTTTCTTTTCTTTTTTTTTTTTTCTTTGTTTGAGACAGTATCTTCACTCTGTTTCCCAGGCTGGAGTGCAATGACATAATCACAGCTCACTGCAACCTCTGCCTCCCATGATCAAGTGATTCTCCTGCCTCAGCCTCCAGAGTAGCTGGGACTAAAGGTGCACACCACCATGCACCACTAATTTTGGTATTTTTAGTAGATATGGGGTTTCACCAGATAGGTCTCCAACTCCTAGGCTCAGGTCATCTGCCTGCCTTGGCCTCCCACAGTGCTGAGAATACAGGTGTGAGCCACTGGTGCCAGCCAAAGACACAATTTCCAGTAACTTCTTCATAGTCAAGAGCTTTCTTTACAAACTAGAAGTGAGTGCTTAAAACACTAGGGATGGCCAGGAGATTCAAATTAGCTGTTTTCACATTAGCAGTCAACTAATCCTACCTTTTGCCTACAGTTTCAAATACAGAACCATTCCTTTGTGTGATAAGCCAAGTATTTTCCTAGAAGTAGTGGATGAGTTGCCCTGCGCCTTTCACATTCTCTTCCTTCTTCTTATTTTTATATTGTGGTTAAAGATTTAGTCCATTTGTTTTATGATGGTCTCTAATGTAGAAACAAACAAACAAAAAATATTTAGTCTATAACCTCAAAACAAAGGTTTGCTTAAGCCCTGTCTGTTTGAATGCCTTTGATTCTAAGTAGGGATATTCCTTACTGAATATTTACATTGAGACTGAAAAGCGACTCCTCTAATGCTGATATATGTAGCAAATGTTATCCTTTGCCCAAACTTCAACCACTTCTTCCTCCAAAATTAGTTCAGAATATAGATTAAACACTTACCTGTTCTTTCCCTGATTCAAACTGCAGAATAAGAGTGGGTACAGAGACAAACCAACTTAAGAGAACAGAAAAAAAGTCATCAGAAAGTAGTTCTATCCCTGCAATCATTGATACACTAATTCAAACATACAGAACCTTATATCCCAAAGAAGGCACTTCCATTACTCAGCCTGAGTAGAGTGAGTTTCTCCCAATAGTGTCCCAGCCTTAAGAATGAAAAAATGAGGCAGTTACCCAGATAATTAACTCAACTTCCCTTTCAATTCTCTTCAATTACTGATATACACATATTTTCTACATCTTATTTTCTGCTTTTCATGTTAATGCTATTTGAACTTTTATTGGATGTTCATAAACAAGTAATACCATTTATATACCTAAAGACTGCTTACAAACTTTCCAAGGTCACAGACTCCCTTTATTTCAATCATAGTAAATCCCTGTGACATTAATAGGCATTCCACATGAGTAGGAAAAGGATGAAAGGGCTCTTAAAACTTACACTGCTATAAAATATACTAAAATGCTTGCTGGACCCCTTTATTCATAGAGTTCAGTGAGTCAAGTCAAGTGTAAGAAACTGTATCCAAAATGTGGGTCTAAGTTAAACAAAAATCTAAAACACAAAGCCAACTTGAGGTAATTTTCTGAAAAAAATTCTTCAGATCAGATTTATCTACCATACAAATTGATATTCTGGCCAGATGTGGCTTGAAACATCCATATGAAGTTGGTTAAAAATTTCACAAGACATAGCAAGAGAAACCTAGATCACTTGAGGTCAGGAATTTAAGACCAGCCTAGCCAATATGGTGAGACTCTGTCTCTACTAAAAATACAAAAATTAGGTGGCCATGGTGTCTGTATTCCCAGCTACTTGGGAGGCTAAGTCAGGAGAATCACTTGAACCGGGGAGGCGGAGGTTGCAGTGAGCTGAGATCGTGCCACCATACTCCAGCCTAAGAGACAGAGCGAGATGTCTCAAAAAAAAAAAAGGCCATGTGTTGATAATTGTTGAAAAAAAAAAAAGCCATGTGTTGATAATTGTTGAAGCCAAGTGATGAATACTGTTCTTCCTGCTTTTATAAGAAGTATTTTTCTACCGTTGTAAATTTATCTAAGAAACAAGCTTTTAAATTATTATAGTTTTCCATAATTATGAAATAATATGTTAATTGTTTAATGTCAAAGCACACAGAACTCTAACTTATAATCCTACTACCCAGATATTATTCCTATTAATATTTTCATTATCTATCCTGCCAGTACTTTTTTCTATTCACATATGTTTATAAAATTGAAATCATTCTATACACACTTCCTGGCATCTTGCTTTTCCTTGCATCATATAATAGAATTCCATTTTAACTTTATAAATTATGCCCAGTAAAAAATATGTGTTTAATATTCTCCTAAAGGCCATGTTCACAGGCTCATTATGATTTAGCAGCTAAACTTCAACTAATGTGATAGAGAAATGTTTAAATGTAGTGCAAAACTTAAACATTATAAGCATCTAGGACAATTTAGGGATCAAAATATAATGCCTTCAGCAGAAGTAAGGTTAAGAGAACCTGTGTTCTTGTTATAAAATATATTGATATGCTTGATGGATCTCTTTATTCATAGAGTTCAGTGAGTCAAGTGTAAGAAACTGTATCTAAAATGCAGGTCTAAGTTAAACAAAAATATAAAACACAAAACTGACTTGAGGTAATTATAATTTTATAAATTTATAATCCTACTACTCAGACATTATTCCTATTAATGCAAGCAACTGAAATCAGCTCTGGCTAACATAAGCAGAAGAGAATTTATCGGAAGGATATTGTGAGCTCACAAAATAAGAAGCCTGAAGGAGTAGATCCAGAAAATGGCAGAAGCGGAAGGAGCCTGAGTAGCAAGAGCCACAACCTAGACAGTAACAGAGGAAGAGCCTAGTTAGGACACTAGGGGGCGAAGAGGGGTCACACACAGGACTGGACTGTAGACTTGCTGTCTTGAGCATTACAAGTAATTCCTAAATTCTTTCTGCATCTGGGTGTCATTCCCTGAGCTGGAGTTTCCAGATCCTAGAGCCTAGATAAGGTGCCCTTACTCTTGCTGCTACAAGCCAGGGAAAAGAAACATCACCCTTCTTTGGTTTCAGTAGTGGAAGGCAGACCCTGCATCCCACTAAGAGTTACACACAACAGAGAACTGCCCCTAAATAGGAAGGAAGGTGGATGGGGGAGGAATATATACATTTCTTTGGTTCTAGTCTTAATGTTCATGACAAAAAAATTACTGTGTGATCATGACCTAATCCTTGACTTTTAATCTTCTCCTTTAAATAATGAGAACAACACTTGCTCCTACTAGCTTCATTGATATGTTGTAAAGATAAATGATTTAATTTACCACCCTGAATACCTTAGAAAAAGCATGCCTTATAGGTACAAGTTATTTAAATTAGGGAAATTATAATTAGTAAAGATCACAACGTCTGCTGTGCTTCATTAATAAATGAAGGTAATAATAAATGTTACTAAAGATACTGGACACTGAAGATATTTTGCCCTAACTTCATTATATTATATGTAAGCTGCATTCATTATATGTAAGCTGCAGTCTTAAAACTGCATTAATTTTTAGTTAACTTTTAAACTTTTTAATGTAAAATACAGTTCCAAGGCTTGGAATTGGAGAAGGGAAGAAAAATGGGTAGATTGTTCATTTGGTTGGATCTGTTACATTAATTTCACAATCTGTGAAGGAGTGGATTGCCCCTTGAATGATAATGGAAAATTAGTTTCTTTATTTCTTCATTAAGACTGTGGGAGGAAAATTAATACTGTCTTCAGCTTTTCCAAATTAATAGAATATGTCTTTATTAAAATGATAAATGTACATGCCTACTTGCTTTTTGGTTGAGAGACTCTCTAACTCATGGAGTAACTGAACTTAAAGCTAAGCTTTAGAAATCATCTTTTTAGGAAACTGAGGTTCAATTAGGATAAATTATTTACCCAAAGTCACACGATTAATTTAAAACAGAGTAAAACTAGTAAACTAGGTTCCTAACTCTCAACCCACTGCTCTTTCAAATTCAGCACTCCTTTTAAAGAGGGAAAAAAGGAAATTACTTTATTATAGTTTTCACCCTTTTAGTTTCTGTGCCCTGAGGAGTAGTAACTCCTATATAGAATATTAAGAGAAAATATGTAACTTTTCCGAATTTTCTTTTTGTGGGATTCAAGTAGAAAGAAATAGAGCCACTATCTTAGAAATGGCCAACCTTGGATACAATACTGAAATCAAGTCTTTCTTTAACTTCCCCTTCTCCATTTTATACTCCTACACAACCCCAGTTCCCTGTTAACTCATTCCTCTCTCAGCACACTTCTTCATTAAAACTCTTCTGAGGCTGGGCGCAGTGGCTCACGCTTGTAATCCCAGCATTTTGGAAGGCCAAGGCAGGTGGATCACTTAGGTCAGGAGTTTGACACCAGTCTGGCCAACATGGTGAAACCCTGTCTCTACTACAAATACAAAAATTAGCTGGGCGTGGTGGCACAGGCCTGAAATCCCAGCTACACAGGAGGCTGAGGCAGGATAATCACTTGAACCCAGGAGGGAGAGGTTGTAGTGAGCCAAGATCATGCTGCTGCACTCCAGCCTGGGTGACATAGCAAGACTCTGTCTCAAAACAAAACAAACAAAACACCTCTTCTGAGATTTTATTTACTACTTTGAGTATATGTGATGCACACATGCCTAGGTGTACCCACAACCCATTTTTAGGAAACAAAGCATAACACTGGAGCCTCTTCTTTATCTTCCCCTGTTTACATCTTCTCTCCCTTGCTCAGAGGTTAACTAATCACTCTCCTGTAATTTCTTTTCTATTGTTTCTTTGCTTGTCCTTATAGTTTTACTATATGTGAATGTACTCCTAATCAATAGATTGTTTAGTTTTGTGCATGCTCTCAAACTTTCCATAATATTGGCATAAACATACATGTTCCTAACTTTCATTTTCACTCAATATTTCATTTGTTAAGGATTGTCATATACATTGATGCAACTGCCTTAGCGTATTTGTTTTCAGTACTGTAGTGCATGCCATTAGAAGTGTGTTAGTCTGTTTGCATTGCCGTAAAGGAATACCTTAGACTGAGTAAGTTATAAAGAAAAGAGGTTTGTTTTCTGTCAACTGGTTAGGCAGGCTATCCAAGCAGTGTGGCACCAGCATCTGCTTCTGGTGAGGCCTCAGGAAACTTACAATCATGTCAGAAGGCAAAGGGGGAGCCAGCATATCATGAGGCAAGAGCAAGAAAGAGAGACAGGGAGGAGGTGCCAGACTCTTCTAAACAACCAGATCTCACATGGACATAGAGTGAGAACTCATTACTATGAGGACAGCACCAAGCCATTCATGAGGGATCCATCCTCATGACCCAAACATCTCCCACTAGGACTACTTCCAGCATTGGAGATCACATTTTAACATGAGATTCGGAGGGGGCAAAACAGGTAAACCATATCAGATGATTCTACCAAAATATATTATATTTATCTATTCTTCTGTTGATTGATTTAAATTTTTTTGGTATTACAAACAGTGCTGCCCGAATATTCTTGTACCTATCTCCTACTGTATGGTGTTGCGAGTGCTCCAGTTGCTGAGTAGTAAGTTATAGGCATCTTGAAATTTGAAATAACGACAAATGGTTTTCTGGAAATACTTTTAACAATTCTGCTCCACTTAGGAGTGATTTTTAGTTCCCATTGGCCTATGTCCTTGTTAATACTTGGAGTGTCAGATTTTTTCATTTCTTCTCATCAATAGTGGTTGTATTTTATTAATACATTGATCTAATGAATGACCGGGTGCAGCAGCTCATTGCACTTTGGGAGGCCAAGGTGGGAGGATCACTTGAGGGCAGCAGTTCGAGACCAGCCTAGGCAACGTGATGAAACCCCGTCTCTACCAAAAACGCAAAAATTAAGCATGGTGGCACGTGCCTGTAGTCCCAGCTACTCAGGAGCCTGAGGTGGGAGGGTCGCTTGCCTGGGAGTGGAGGTTGCAGTGAGCTGAGATTGTGCCACTGCACCCCAGCCTGAGCAACAGAGAGAGACCCTGTCTCAAAAAAAACAAAAAGAAAAAAATACCAAACTGTAACTGAAATTTAACAAATCTTTCACTTTTGAAGGTAGGCAACAAACCACAGTTGAGTACCTATGGCTTTGTCACCAGGGAAAATCACATTTACACAAAAGGAACAGTAAGGAATAATATTTAGCATGTTTTTTATATTTATTGGCCATTCTGAATTTTCCTGTGAATATTTTAACTTAGTTGTTTGTCTTTTTCTCATTGATTTGCAAAAGTTCTTTATATATTCTGAATACCATTATTTGCCAGTTTTCTTTTTTGAAACTGTTTCTTCCTTTTTGTGAATTGTCTTTTCAATGTTTTCAGTTTGTCCTTTCCTGAAAAATATCAATTATCAATATTTTTCATTGATGATATGTTTTTAGTGTCATAAAAATTCCTTCTTTCCTTTATGTCATATAAATGTTCTTGTATATTTGTTTCTAAATGTTTTAAACTTTTGCTTTCACATGAAGTCTCTTTTTTTTTCTGCAGCCTCAACCTCCTGAGCTCAAGCAATCCTCCCACCTCAGCCTCCTGAGCAGCTGGAACAACAGGGGTTCACCACTACATGCAGTGATTTTTTTTTTTTTTATAGAGATGTAGTCCCACTATATTGCCCAGGCTGGTCTTGAACTCCTGGCATCAAGCAGTCCTCCCACCTTGGCCTCCCAAAGTACTGGAATTACAGGTATGAGTCACTGTGCTTTGGCCTATGTGAAGTCTTTAAGCAGTCTAAAATTTATTTTTATAGATCATATGAGGATTGAATTTTTTCCCACATGGATAACAACTTGTCCCAGGATTATTTCTTAAATAATGTTTTAATCCTTATAATTTGCATTGCCAAATCTATTAATATATAAAGTTATAAATTGTCCATGTTTGTTACCAGCTCTTATATTCTGTTCCACTGATTATTATTCAAATATCACACCATCTTAATCACCTATAGCTTTGTACATCATGTGATTATCTGGTAGAGAAACTCTCCTTCAACAGTATTTTTCTTTAGGAGTGTCTTAAGTTATGCTCAGCCTTTTACGTTTCCAATCAATTTTTGACTTATTTTGTCAAAATTCCATGAGTAATCCTGTGGAAGTTTTAATTGTGTTATATTGAATTAGATTATGTTAGGGTGAATTAAGTCCTTCTATCCTTGAACATGTTATTTCTCTTCATTTATTTAGGTCTTCTTTGATCTCTTTCAGTAAAGTTTTAATAATTTTCCTCATAAAGTTTCTATTCCTGCCTCCTTGGTTAGGTTTATTTTTAGAGTACCTTATTTATTGCTCTGAAATTCAACATTCACAATTAAGTTATGTCAGATGGTTTTAACCAGGAGCCTCAAATTCAGTTATCTATGGAGCCAGGTAAAAAAGATAAACATGAAAAGCAGCTCAGGTGTAAGATAGTAGAAGATGGTGAACATTGAAGGGCCTCTACTAATTTCCAACCAATTGTTGACCAATGTTACCAGAACTTCCAACTATTACAGACTAGCTAGAAATTTCTGGATTCTTAAAACACTGTGTAGTCTGCCAATTTCAATCATCCTCAGATTATTAAAGAATGAACAGTGAAATACTGGGTTTCGACCAGCAAGTGAGGTAGCACCTCAGAGAGCAGAAAAGAAAGAAAGCCCCTAAGATGGCCATAACGACAACACAAAACAGACAATAACAAATGTTGGCAAGGATGTGGATAAATTAGAATCCATTGCTGATGGGAATGTAAAATGGTGCAGCCACTTTAGAAAAATGGCTTGGCAGTTCCATAAAAAGTTAAATACAGAGTTACCATATGACCTAGCAAGTCACCTTGTAAGTATATATCCAAGAGAAATGAAACTATATGTCCACATAAAAGCTTGTAAACAAATGTCCATAGTGACATTATTCATAATAGTCCAAAAATGAAAACAGCCCAAATGCCCATTAATGATGAATGGATGGATAAAAAGTAGTATATCCACAAAATAAAATATTATTTAAAATAAAATATTATTTAGCCATATAAAGGAATGAAGTACTGATGCATGCTACAGCATGAATGAACCTTAAAAACATCATGCTAAGTGAAAGAAGCCAATCACAAAAGAGCACATATTGTATGATTTCATTTACGTGAAATGTTCAGAATAGCCAAATCCACAGAGACAGAAGGATGATTAAAGTAGTTAACAGGGACTTCTGGAGACGGGGAGAATAGTGAATTGCTGCTAATAGGTGGGAGGTTTACTTTGAAGATGACAAAAATGTTCTGGAATTACATAGTTGTGATAGTTTTATAACCTTATGAAAATACTAAAATCACTGAATCATACATGTAAAAAGATGAATTTTATGGCATATGATTTATATCTTAAATTTTTAACATAGAAAAGAGGAAAAAAAGAAAGCAAGTATGTGTTGGGTGTTCCTCCAAAGTTAAAATATGCCAACTTAAAGCTAGTTCTGCCTTTGAGATTAAATAAATTCACTCATAACTAAAAGTGAACATGTGTAGTTGTATTATTTTCGCTTTTTTGTTTCTGAGACAGGATCTCACTCTGTTGCCCAGGCTGGAGTGCAGTGGCACAATCATAACTAATTGCAATCTCGAACTCCTAGTCTTAATGATTCTTCTGCCTCGGCCTTCCCAAAGTGCTGGGATTTATAGGTATAAGCGACTACCCTCAGCCTATTTTGCTTTTCTAATAGGCGCCCAGCCTATTCACAACCGTAATACTTTTGGTAATGTACACTTAGCAAGACCTATTCTTTTGGATGAGAAGGAAAAAGGCTTGTTACCTCTTTTTGCTTATTAAAACTGTGTGTTATGTTTCCTTTGGTTGGTATCACTTTCCTTGCTAGTATTTCGGAAAAGAGATAGCCTAAGCATTTGTGCCCAATCTCTACATCAGTCCTCACCCAAACCTGCCACCTTAGTTCTTGAATCCCATCTTTTAAGGAACATGTTTTCCAGCCTCATCTCCTTGAAACCACATAGACTTACAAACCTTACACACCTGCAGTTTCCTCAGATAATCCAACCCTTTTAGATCTCTATGCTTTTATACATACAGTGCTTTCTGCATGGAAACTTCTTCTGGAGTGGGGTGAGGAATGGGTATGAAAAGAGTTTGATGACTGTATTTTGGAGGCAGTGCTAAAAGACTTGTTAATCAATTGGATATGGAAAGAACTGGGAAAGAAGGAAAGAACCAACGATGCCTACTAAGTTTCTGACTTTAGTAACTTTTCAGATGGTACTGCATTTTCTGAGTTTGGGAAGACTGGAGGGAACAAGATGAGGACTAGGTTTAATGTCGTAAGTTCAAGGTATCAATGAGACATTAAGTATAGATATATTAATCTAAAGTGAGATAATATGTCTGGAACACATAGGAAAGATTGTGTTAGAAATATAAATTTGAGAGTTGTCAGCACATTTGTCATATCTAAAACCATGGAAATGATCACATTTACCTAGGGATTCTCATGTTGCCCATGAGAGCTCAACAAGTTTTATGTAGTAACAAGTAATACCAAAATTTATTTAACAATCTCCCCTCTTTTTTTTTAACATAAGTCTTCCCAGTGTTTTGTGAAACTCATGAGTAATTTTTATATTTTCCACAAATATTTAAAATAATTTTTTCTAAAAAGAAACCAACTTGTTTAAAAAGAGTCCTGTTCAGAATAGACTCTGATGCCCAAAGTCAAGCGGAATAAAGTAACTGTATAGTGAAACAGAGAAGAAAAGGAGGATAAGGACTAAGTGCTATGGGGAAAAGGATCTCAGGGATGTGGATTCCAGCTCTGTGCTGTGGAGAAGGAAGACACCTCTAAGGGACTTCTTCAAGTTGTGTACTGAGCACTTTTCAATGTTATTAAAGGTTCTTATACATCTCCCCTATGTAATCTTTATTATATCCAACATTGCTAATGACTAAATGACTTTTCTTTTTTCTTTCCTTTTTTTTTTTTTTTCTTTTTCGAGACAGAGTTTCACTCTCGTTGCCCAGGCTGGAGTGCAATGGTACGATCTCGGCTCTCTGCAAACTCTGCCTCCCAGGTTTAAGCGATTCTCCTGCCTCAGTCTCCCAAGTAACTGGAACTACAGGCACACGCCACCACACCCAGCTAATTTTTTGTACTTTTAGTAGAGATGGGGTTTCACCATGTTGGCCAGGTTGGTCTCGAATCCCTGACCTCAGGTTGATCCACCCGCCTCGGCCTCCCAAAGTGCTGAGATTACAGGTATGAGCCACCATGCCCTGCCCTAAATGGTTCTTATATAGTGAGTTCTCTATGGTGAATGTAAGTAATTGCCAAATCTTGACTCAGGTTGGCTGGTGATGAGAAGAGAAACTGCACAGCCAGTATCTGGGCTACATTTGTTTTTTTAAGATGGTAATGCAATGAACATCTTCAGAGCTACGTCTTTGCATACATCCAGGTATACTTCTGTGGCATAAATTGCTAAATACTAGGTTAAAAGGAATAAGTCTTTTTTTTTTTTTTTTTTTTTTTTTGAGATAGAGTTTTGCTCTTGTTTCCCAGGCTAGAGTGCAATGGCGCAATCCCAGCTCACTGCAACCTCCGCCTTCCAGGTTCAAGCGATTCTCCTGCCTCAGCCTCCCGAGTAGCTGGGATTACAGGTGCCTACCACCATTCCCAGCTAATATTTGTATTTTTATTAGATAACGGTGTTTCATCATTCTGGCCAGGCTTGCCTCAAACTCCTGACCTCAGGTGATCCACCTACCTTGGCCTCCCAAAGTGCTGGGATTACAGGTGTGAGCCACTGCACCCAGCCGGAATGAATCATTTCTAAGGCCTTTATATGTGTTGTCAAATAGCCCTCCAGAAAAGTTGAACCAATGTATCACCAGCAGACTATTTGAGTATTCATTTCCTGATACCTATATTTTAATCTTTATCAAATTAATGGGAAAAAAGTGGTTGTTCTCTGTTTTAACCAACTACCACCCACTAAGTTTTTTAACATTGCCTTGAACAGTCTCTTTGTCTCCACTCATTCACCGCATCAATTCATTCTGTATGCCCCTGCCAGATTAATCTTCTTACGGTAGGGCTCCTATGACACTATTCTCCTGTTTAAAAATTTTCCATGACTCCTCACTACCTACTGACTCACATACAAACTCTCCAGTCTGTCATTTAAAACACTCTGCCATACAGCCTCACCACATATTTCTAATCTTATTTAAGCCTCCACTTTCCTTACACATACCCTATGATCCAGTCAAAATCATACAGTCATTGCTTTCCAAAACATGATCCATAATTTCTCATCTCCATGTCATAATAGCCCAGTGACAAAAAGTCATGTCATAAATGCTACAAATCTCCCCTCCCCTGCCCATGGCAGATATTGTTAATTAATCATCACAGGCTTTCCCACTGAGCTAGGGTACAGTATCTACATAGTGCTACTCACCGCCACTATCAATTAACTGGAACTGGCACTTTCGGTGAAAGTAACTTGCCATTCCTGTAATAGTCTTTTCACCTAGTTGACCTTTACTCCAGTTCCTCTTCTTGAGTCTGTTCCCAGCAATTGATGTTCACTTCAAATGCTCCCTCCTCTGGAAAGCCTTTCCTGTTGCACTCTCCACATGCAATTTTCTAAGTATATTACATGGTTACTTGTGTGCTGTCCTCTGCCCTCTCGGGACCATAAGTGTATTAAGGCAGTAAAAGTAGTAAAGAGTTCAGATTCTGGAGCCAGATTACATTAGCTCAAATCCTGGCTCTGTCCTAACTAGCTGTCAGCCCTTGACGAAGTTATTTAACATCTTTGAGCTATAGTGCCCTCATCTGTAAAACGGGCATAATAATTGGATCTACTGCAGAAAGTTGTGAGGATTCTATAAGAAAATGCAAGTCAAGTGCTTAGCCAAGTGCCACACACATATTAAGCCTTTAAAATGTTACATATTTCTCAAAACTTAAACATAGAGTTACCATATGACCTAGGAATTCCACTCCTAGGTATTCATCCAAGAAAATGGAAAATATATGTTCACACAAAAACTTGCACATGAATGTTCATAGCAGCATTATTCAAAATGGCCAAAAACTGGAAACAGCCCAAATGTCTATCAGCTAATGAAGGTTGAACAAAATGTGGCATATCCATACAATGGATTATTTAGACATAAAAAGGAGTGAGTACTGATACATGCTACAGTGCAGATGAACTTTGAAAACGTTATGCTAAGAGAAACAAGCCAGTTACGAAAAACTACATATTGTATGATTCCATTTATATGAAATGTCCAGAACAGGCATATCCATAGAGACAGAAAGTAGACTTCTGGTTACCAGGGGCTAGGGGATGGGAAATGGGGAGTGACTGTTTAGTGAGTTCAGGGCTTCTTTTGGGGGCCATGAAAATGTTCTATAATTAGAGAGTGGTGTTGGTTGCACAATACTGTAAATATATAAAAGCTCTTGTGTTGTACTCTTTAAAATGGTTAAAATGATAAACTTTGTTATGTAAATTTTATCTCAATTAAAAAATATTTTTTATATTACCATTCATTCTTATGTCCCCCAAAACTCTTAAGGAGATATCATTAGAACAGTGATTTTTTTTTTTCAGGAAAAGATATTTAATATGGTCTTAAATGCAAAGTGGAAACATTTGAGTAACCTCTGTTATTCAAATTATCATGATTACAATTTCGATACAGGACAAAGCATAGAAAAAAAGATAATTTATTTTTCTGTAGAAATACCAAGAACAGACTAGGCCCAAATAAAAACAAGAGTTTCTACAATCTTGGGTTTACACTTAGCTAAAATGCAACTCAGCAAAAAACACTAATGGGGAATTTAAAAAAGAACTACAAATAGTCAATGAGTATGTAAAAATATGCTAATTAAAACAATAAGAGTCTCCTTTATTTTATTTTATTTTATTTTATTTTTTATATAGGGTCTCAGTCTGTCGCCCAGGCTAGAGTGTAGTGGCTGGAACACAGCTCACTGCAGCCTTGACCTCCTGGGCTCAAGCAGTCCTCCCATCCCAGCCTCCCAAGTAGCTGAGACAACAGGTGTGTACCACTACACCTACACCTGACTAATTTTTGTATTTTGTAGAGACAGTCTTTCGTCATGTTGCCCAGGCTGGTCTTAAACACCTGGGCTCAAGTGATCCTCTTGCCTCAGAATCCCGAAGCGCTGGGATTACAGATGTGAGCCACTACACATAACCAAGAGGCTACTTTTAAACCATTTTCTTAAAATGTTTATGTCCACTATTTGAAAAGGGAAAATGCTTGTCATTTATACAGAGGTGGACATATACATTTATAATCCTTTCTGGAAGTTCATTTGATAACCCGTATAATATATACATATATTTATGGCTAGGAGAAGGCCTGAAATGAAGAATTTTTCTTCTTTTTCCTTATCTCCTAATTTTTCTATAATAAATACAAATATTGCTTTTATAACAGAAAATAATAGAAGTGAACTGGCTCCCCCTCTACTTTCAAATGACTTTTTGAAAAGTTAAGAAAACTTTTTAACTTTTCAAAAAGTCATTTGAAAGTAGAGGGGGAGCCAGTTCACTTTGTTGAAGTCAACTTGTTATTTTTTTAAAAAACTGAAGAATAAACGAACTTTTCTTTGGAGACAGTCTCACTCTGTCACTCAGGCTGGAGTGCAGTGGAGTGCACGGTCACTCACTGCAACCTCGATCTCCCAGACTCAAGCAGTCCTCCCACTTCAGTCTCCCAAGTAGCTGGAAGTACTGGCGTGTGCCACCATGCCCCACTAATTTTTCTGGTTTTTGTAGAGATAGGGGTCTCACTATGTTGCCTAAGCTGGTCTCGAACTACTGGCATCAAGCAGTCCTCATGCCTCAGCCTCCTAAAGTGATGAGATTACAGGTGTGAGCCACCACACTCGTCTTTAACTTTTTAGATATATGTAGAAAACAATACGCAAAATATAGAAAACTGAAGAGCCATTAAATATATAATTAGAGAATGACTGATGAGATATCTTTATAAATCAGCACACAAAAGTGCAATAGTTAAGTTCCTGAAAGTGGATGAGGCAATAATCTCTTGCAAGTGTAAGAACAGAGTCTCCAAACTTATTGAAGTGAATAACTCAATTGCCTTCGAAAACGGTTATTCTCATTGTGAACAGAGAGTGCGCTTTTCACCACACCCTTCCCAGCACTGAATGTGTCATTATTTTTTTTTCTTTGTCAATCTGATAAAACAAAACAAAACAAAATCTCATTTAAATTTTTATCTTTTTGATTGCTAGTGAAACTGAACGTTTTCTGAGGTTTACTAATTGGCTATTTTTATTTCTTCTTTTGTGAATTGTCTATGTGTTACATCTGTTTTTTAACTGATCTTTTGTTGATTTGTTTTAGTATTTTAAGGAGTAAAGATCTCTACCCTTTCTCTGTCATATATGTTGCAAATATTTTGCCAATTTGTCATTTGCTTTAGTGTCTTACCATGTCTTACAATGTTTAATTTTTATGAGGTCAAATTTATCAATCTTTACCTTTATAATTTTTCTTTTGCTTTTATTATTAGAAAGTTCTTCTTCACTCCAGGAGAATATATTATCCACACACACTTTCTTCTCGTTCTTTTGTGGGGTCGTTTTTTCATTTAATTCCTAAAGACATCTGGAATTTATTTTGAAGTAAGATGTGAGAGTGGCAACAAACTTTTAAAAATGTATTTTTAAAACATTATGCATTACAACAGATTCTAAACAAAGAAAATATTTGCAATACTAAATGTGTCCCAAAAAATCATTAACTTAGTACAACAAAATTTCCTAATGTAAGTATTTAAACTGTTCCTCAGACTTCATTTTTTAAAGTCTTGGGCTTTGCGCAAACTTATTTTAACAGTTTTTAAAAGTCCTTTTACTTATTTTATTAATAAAATTCTACATTATTTGGATGTCTTACAAGGGTACAAATTGCATTGCTATTTAAAAACTGCAATTTTGTTTTTAAAAAAGAAAGAAAAAAGTATATGGTTTATTTCCTGAAAAGGTGATGGTATATGTCAGAGTCAGATCTTGAATTTCACCTTTTCATGACTGAAAGAGAACAAAAGAATCTCTTCATAAGTCATAGGGTATGAATCATAAGTGCAATTACTGAATGATTAAGTCCAATTCAAATGCTAAGGGGGTAAAGTGGAAATCCTATTGAATAAAAACTAGGAGAGAGATCCAAGATGGCCGATTAGCAACAGCTCAGGATTGTAGCTCCCAGTGAAAGCGCAGACAACGAGTGGACACCGCACTTTCCGACGAATTTTTGTTGCCCACAGACCGGGAGATTCCCGGCAGAGGAGGCACACGGGTCGTCAGCGCGACTCTTTTGGCCGGCGCGGCTGTTTTGCCGGCGCCCCAGCCCGGCACTTCTCAGTGCGGAGTATACGGACTGGAGGGACGGGCTCAGCTGGTCCCATCACCAGAAGGAAAACAGCAATTGGAAGCGCTGAGGACTGAGAGTTTCACAGCAAGCACAGCGAACCCGGGAAGGTCCGGCTCTGTGGGGAAC
>PVKP010039439.1:0-20147 GCA_004027715.1 Plecturocebus donacophilus
GAGGAGGGACAGGAGACCGCCCAGGCAGGGCTGGAGCTGTGGGATTGAACCAGGTGCACACTGAGCAGAAGTCTGTGCAGATGAGATCTGGGCACAGGGTCACAGCCCCAACCTAGAAGTAGAAATTCAATATGGTCGTGCAGGAACAATGAATTGTACATCATTCCAGAAGCCAGAACCCCTCGATACAGGGTGCTGGGAAATAAGATTACTTCCAGATCCTTCCCACTGTTTTTTGTTTTTGTTTTTGCCATCCTGTCAGTCTTGGTTCAGAGTGGTTCTGGATCTCAGCAGGACCGACTCTAGATTTTGAAGCTCCTTCATGCCCAGGGATGGCTCAGAATGGCACAGAAGACCCAGAGAGGTCAAGTCCCTGGGATGTGCCACACAGTTAATAGAAACCAGGGCTGGGAACAGAACCCAGGCCTTCAGCCTCCAGGTCTCTCCCCTCGTGCCTCCATGGACTTCGCCATCACTGACCTTGGTAAGGCAAATTTATTAATATTGTCACTTTCAATTGAAAAGTCAGAAGTCAGGCAACTTCCAGCGATGAAACCTGGACCCATTCCATGCTCCATTTCCAGGTTCCTCTGTCTTCGTGTTAACTCTGTTCTTGGAAGACTTTTGTGTCGGAATTATACCAGTAAGTGGGTTTCAGTGAAGGGACTCTGATAAAGATTTTATTTCGAGGAGGGTGAGATCAACAAGGCATACTGAGGTATGCAGGAACTAGTGATGGGAGAAGCCAGTTGAGAAGGGATGGAGTGTGTCACTAGAGGCCATGAGGTCAGAGTTTGGGTGGCCCTGTAGGACCCTTCGTCATGAAGGCACATAGTTCTCTTGCCAGACCATGGCACAGAGGCAGAGAGGAAGTGGGAAAGAAGCCCCTGTCTCTTCTCTGCTCCTGCGTGACTGCTCCTCCCACTAGCCTGACCCCATCTGACACCAGCCAAGCAAGGAGTTCAAGTGATGCAGTCACAGTGGCGGGCCTCCTGGGCTGGGAGCAGGACAGAGGGAGAGACTGGTCATGGGAGGGTAACCCAGGGACAGCACAGCAAGACATCTCTCAGTGAACCTCAGAGCCATGTCTGCCTGCAAATATGCCATCCTGCCAGTCGTGGTTCAGAGTGATTCTGCATCTCAGGAGGACCAACTCTGGACTTGGAAGCTCCTTCATGCCCAGGGATGGCGCTGAGAATGGCAGAGACCTCAGAGGGGTCAAGTCCCTGGAATGTGCCACACAGTTAATAGATACCAGGATTGAGAACAGAACCCAGGCCTCTCCCCCATGCCTCCAGAACATGGGCTTCATGTGCAAACCGGGCAGGAGAAGAGACTCTTACCCAGCAGGCCTGGTGCCATATCACTGGACTAGGGTAGGTCATGTGACTGTCCCTATACCAATCACTAGGAGTGGAAATAGGTTGAATATTTTGGGCTTAAGTTTCATGACCTTGTCTAACATTTGGGAGTGGAGTTAGTTTCCAGCCCAGCTCCCTCAAGGGAAGGGATATGATACAAGAGAAAAAACCAGGGAGCTGTTACCAAGAGAAAGGGAAACCTAGGCAGGCCAGCCCAGAACACACATCCTCCCTGATCACGTCAAGAAAAACTCATGGATTCCATAAAGACAGGCTTCTCCCAAATTCTAAAATAGACGTAAGATTTAAGTGAATGCTCAGTCATCTAAAGGGAATCAGTTGTTGTAAATACAGCTGTGAGATGAAGAGCGCCTGGTCTATTCTGGCTACAAACGAAATGAAATCCCCTTACAATTGCTTCAATTAGAAACAAAGCAAAACAAAATAAAAGAGCTAATAGTAACATATTGGAAAGCAGCTAGTGAGATTAAATCAGGGAGCATGGCAGAATTTGAACACTAGAAGTCTCTTGGCACACAGAGGATGCCTGTGGGGGACTTTACAGCCTGAGGAGGAATTATTCTCAATAGGGACTGCTTATTGATGACCTGGAAAATGGTAGGCTAAGAATATCAGGGATTTTTTGATGTAGTAATCATTCAATTATATCCAACTCATTCATTCATTCATTCAGTAATTATGTTTTAACAGCCATTTGATTCAATCTCCTTTATCCATTCATTCATTAACAATCATGCATTGTAGTAAACATTTATTCAATTCAATCATTCATTCATTCAACAAGCACATTGAGTGATTCCTCTGTGCTAGACACAGGCCAGGTGCTCACGATACAGTAGTGAATCTGGCATCCTCATTGTCCTTGAGAGAGAAACTCTTGTCAACTTGGGGCAGCAGGAAAATGGCAAACAATTACACAATGAAGTGAGTAATTTTATATATGCATTAGTTTACCTGCCTACTGTATGTCTTCCCACACAAGAATATAAGCTTCATGAGAGCAAAGTCTGTTCCTTGTGGTACCTCAGTGCCTAGAACAGAGCCAAGTATGTAGGATGAGCTCCCAAATATTGTTTAAGGGAAGTCGAGGGCAGTGGCCTGAAAGTTGATGCTGTGCTAGCTGTTGTGATGTGCACATTAGAAGTTCATGTGCAATGATCTGTTTCACTCCCCACCCTTCCTTCTGCCAAAGAAAAGAATAAGAACATGAAGCAGGTCTGAAATTATAGCTAACAATAATGGAAACATTTCATGTGTTCACATTTTGACGAACACAGACAAATGGTTAGGTTTTCAAGGCTGGTGCAGAGTTAGAAAAGGCAGCCTGGCTGTTTTATGGTTGATGGCGCAGAGGCACATAAGGGCTGAGTGGCCTGTCCAGGATTACAGGGGACAGGTGTGGAAGTCTTTCCAGGTCGGAACCTACTGCCTAAGAGTGAGTGCTTTCAACCATCCTTCTGGAATCTTACTGTATATCTAATTATCAAACCCACGAGGCGTCTAGAACAGATGTGGCTCATACATGGTGGCCAGTGACTGTTTGTTGACTGAATGACTGAAACAAACTTGAAAAAAATAATTATCCCCATTTTACAAATGAAAAAGTGTATCTGCCGACTGAGGAGTGGAATAACAGCAATTACAGCAGTAACACATAGCCAGTGTTATTCCAGACGCATTTCAGGCATCATCTCCCTCCCCGACATCCCCAGTGGCCTTCCCTAAGGCCTGCCATGATGTGGGTGGCTCTGTGTTTCCTTGGCCTTGGACATGTTCAGGGAAGTGCCTCTGTGTCGCGGCATCAGCTCCTGCTTCTCCATAGCCTGACAGAGGCTCCCGAGGGATGCAATCTCAGCTTCAGCTTCCTGCAGTGTGTGAGGCAGAGGCCGAGGACAAGGCCAGCCCTGGAGCATTGGCTATAATTAAGAGTTTTCTCCACCCCAGGCTTTGTCGTGGCCACAAAACGAGCTTTATATAGCTTATTGGCTCACTGTAAGTGAGCCTGTGGAATGCCAGCTGGCCGCAGCCGAGAAGGCCTCCACCTACTTCTATTCTGGGGACACGCTATGGTGGTCCTCTGTCCCCACAGTCAGGGAGCCCCTTGCTCCATCCTGTCTTTTGCTCTTGGACTTTTAGGCTGGGATGTCGATGATCTGGACTAGAAGGAGCCTCTCCCATGCTCCTGTTGCATGGTGGTCCCTGCCCTCTGTCCCACTCTGTCATGGATGTGTTCAGAGTTAGCTCCGTTCTTATTTAATGAGAGTTTTCACTCCTGGGCGCTTACACTTGCCAAATATGACTGGGGATGGGAGTAAAGGAAGGCTTCTTCTGTGTAAGGAGATTAGTTTTCCCATTTTATTGTTCACTTGTGGTTCTTCCTGAGAAAATGTCAGCATTTAAACTCCAGCTCTGCATTTTGGTGAGTGTGTGACTCTGCATTTTGGTGAGTGTGTGACTCTGTGCAATTGACTTGGCCCCTGCATCTCACTTACCTGTGATGTGGGGTCAGTTCCTCCTTGCAGACGTGTTGTGACCATGATCAGGGAGATTAGTCTGGAGGGGGTGAGTGCTTATACTTATGGAGGGGCTCTCTTTTGCTTTCTGTCGTAGCTAGTAGACAAAGCAGTTAACCTCTCAGATCAATTAGTTATAAGGTTCACTTCAAAATCTGTTTTGTACATTTTTTCTTTCTGTAGTGCAAAACACTTTTAGTAAATAATACAACTTACATGTATAGTTGGAATGGACTAAATAAACATTCGTAGGTACTATCTCACAACAGTGGATACTTTTACCCACTCTTTATACATGTTATTGACTGATTTTTTTCAATGCGTATTCATTGAGCTTCTATTATCTCTCAGGCACTGTTCTGAAGCATGAGACTTACAGGGGTATGCGACATATACGATTCTACACTTAGGGTGACGCTTTCCAGAAGGAAAAGGAGATGGGCAGTCCATCAAGTGATGGGCTAGGTCATTTCCTGTGGTGACAAGTGCTTCCAAGAAGAGAAACCCAGTGAAGTGGGTCTCCTGGAGGAGAGAGAAGTTGCCTTGATCTTGGAATGGTGTGAAACAACTGTGCTAGCCAAGATTGATAGGCTGAGTTCCAGGCCGGGGGAACAGGGACCGCAGAGGGACTGAGTGGGAGTGGACCCCACTTGCTGAAGGAGCCCAGTGGCTGGGGTGGAGGTGAGGCGGCAGCTGACAGTGCTTAGCAGGAGGGCAAGACTGTTCCCCTGTGTAGGAGGCAGGACTGGAGGCTCAGCCATGTTACCTTTCCCAGTTCACACAGCTCAGAGGGGCATCCAGGGGGCAGCCCCAAGTCTTTCCTCAGCAGGAGGGGGACCCACCTCAGAGCCCCTGCAATCATCTTTCCCTTTGAAGACACAGCCACACACGTCCCAAGGGAGGGCAGGGAGGCTGGCTGTTGACAAGTGTGGTGGCTTGTCTGGCCTGGGAAATTCTAGACACCGTCTCCCTCTAAGCAAGAGTCTTATATGGGAATCAAAGTAGGCATGGCCCTGCTGGTGGCATCGCCCCCACCCCAGTGACCATGCCTTCCAGCCCACACTCCCAGCTCTGTCCCCACATCCCTCTGCCTGGCCTGGGACTCCATGGTAAACTCAGGGTACACACACCCCACATACACACACCAACATGCACAAACACCATGTATACCAGGCACACCACACACACACACACCCTAGATAGAAGCACGTTCACACACACGCTCCTCGCAAATCATACCCCACATATGCACCGACTCACAACACACCCACATATGAACACACCACACACACTCTCCACACTACACATACCACACACACCATGTATACGTCATGTCACATACATACACACAAAGTGCATGCAGACACCCTTCACTCACACCACACAGCACATGCATACACATACATGTATGCAAACACTATGTACTCCACACATACCACACACACCACATATACTCGCACCACACACCACATGCAAACACACATGTTTGGCACACTCCACATGAGCATGCTATGTATACCACACACTGCATATACATATCACACACATACATGAACATATGCACAAACACCACTTACACCCTGCACACCACATGCACCACATACACACACTCTACATGTAGGCACATGGGCACAAACACCACACTCCCCACATGTACCCCCACCCACATACACACCCCCCACTTACACACCCATTCACCTACACATACCACACACACACTGCACACTACATGTAGCACACCCCCCCCACAGAAACCCAAACCATGCACACCACACACACTGCACATAGGCTACACACACCACACACACCACATAAACACTGCATACCACACATATACAACACACATTCTGTATACACGCACATTATACACCACATACAAATACACAGTCACACACACCACATATACAAACAGCAGCCACACAGACACCACACACATACCCACTTATATACACACAACATACACAGCTCCACACACCATTGGCCATGTACACAACCCTCCACACACACACCCACACACAGGCATACCACGCACATAAGACCCTCCACACATACACAGACTACACACATACACTCCATGCACACCACATGTACACACATCACACATGCATATTTATCCCCATGCTCATGTACAGAATACTCCATATATGACCCCACGTGCCACCCCCCACATACACACATACCAGGCACATAACACCCCCCACACATATATACACTACTCATACACTCACAGCACACATACCACACACATCACACACACATCTGGGAACATGTCTGTGACCACAAAGTGACCCACCCAGCTGTTCCTTCTGGGTGGACCCGGAGGCTGGGAGGGATAGGCAGCAGTGTGGGTTGTGGGTTTGGAGCCGCCACGTAGAGGTCTGTGGCCTGGCACTTGGGACCACGTCAGCCTCAAGAAGCAAGTCAGGCCAGGTTCCGCCCTCCAGCTACAGGTCACCGGGAGTTCCTCTTGGGAAACTTATTAGGACTGAGGTCACCAAATAGAAATCATAATTGAATTACTTAATTATGATTATGGACTGTGAAATTTTATGTGAAAATTACTGGAAACGGTGGAAAACTAAATACCCCTCATCACTTATTTTAAACTTGTGTACTTCAAGGAAGAAAAAATAGTCTCCAACTCTCTCCAGCCAGACTTCAGCTTGGAGATGACCCCCAGAAATGCTGTATTCATGTCCCTGACTCTGGCCTCTGCCTAAAACTCTGCGACTTATGCACTAGAAGCAAGAAGCTTGTGTGACACAAATGCTTTGATGGCAGCGCATTTCGGATCAGGGCATGCGGCCCCATCTCATTTTCAACAGTACTGATCTCCTTTGGCTGTGGGGGCGGGTGGCGCTTGCATCATCACCTCTTCAATCATTCCCAAACTGATGGTGATTTATCTTGCTTCCAGGTTAAGGTTTATTGTGACAATGCAATATGAGACTTCCTTGTACTGAGCTCTTTATGCACCTGCATATTCCTGTATATTCCTCCTCCTAGAAGAGGTTTGCATGGTCAAAGTATCTGTGGCTGAAGCTGGTTAAGCTGCAACCTCTGGAGCCGGGTCACCTAGCTGGGCCTCCCAGCTCTGTCTCCTTCCTCTCTGTAAAACTTAGGCCAGTTACAGAGTCTTTCTCTGCCTGGTCTCATCATCTGTAAGAGGAGGATGCTGGGCTAAGTGCGGTGGCTCACGCCTGTCATCCCAGCACTTTTGGAGGCCGAGGCAGGTGGCTCACCTGAGGTCAGGAGTTTGAGACCAGCCTGACCAATATGGTGAAACCCCGTCTGTACCAAAAATACAAAAATTAGCCAGGAGTGGTGGCATGTGCCTGTAGTCCCAGCTGCTTGGGAGGCTGAGGCAGGAGAATTACTTGAACTCAGGAGGCAGAGGTTGCAGTGAGCCGAGATTGTGCCACTGCACTCCAGCCTGGGTGATAGTCTCAAAAAAAAAGGGGGACAATGGTGACACTCCCTACCATGTATAGTGTGTGAGAATCTATTGAATCAGTACCAGGGGAGCTCTTGGTGCAGTGATGGCCCTGAGCGTGGGCTCTTACTGTATACATTTACACACATGATTTATTCACTTATGTGTGAGTGCGTATATATTATGTATATATCCTTTCAGAAAGATGATCGAGTTAAATACTTTTAACTTGGGACAGTGTTTCTCAACTTTTAAATTATTTTATCTTCACCCAAAGGAGCCTCTGTAAACATTTTTTCCTAATTATCCCCCTTCTCTGAAACTGCAGTACATATATTACATACCCTGTATGCTATTGGCTTGGGTAGCACTTTGGAGGGCCAAAGACTATCATAATAGCTAAGATTCCCTCCCACTACTGCCCAAGCCTGAGTTTTGTCCCCTTGCAAGAGAATCCATGACTCAGGGTGTGTGTGAGGGTCACAGGATGAGAACCGAGGGAAGGCCTGGGGTTGGAATCCGGTCCTCTCTTCTTTGGAGGCCATGACTTCGTAATGTCAGCTTCAGCCGGTGGACTCAGTTCTAAAAGCTTGAATTAAATCTGGGCTTCCCTGTTTCTTTTGACAAATTAGTCTTTCAAACTTCATTTTTCCCTATAAAACACAGTAATAATATAACCAATTCTCTAGAGCAGAGGGAACACACACATACAATGCTCCCATCGCAGCCTGGCCCAGTCATTGCGAATCACAAGTTCACTCTTGTTATCACACTCTGTTGCTAAGACCTCTGGTCAAATGTCAGCGGGGCTGGAGTGGAATCTCAAGTCTGCCACCTGCTAGCCAGGGATCTCGGCCAGGGGCTTCACCTTTCTGAGCCTCGGTTTCCTTGTCTGTAACCTGAAATGATAGTTACCAATCTGGTAGATAGTTATCAAGTTGTGGTTCTTACTAAGGTTCTTACTGTTATCATACTTAATATTTTTATGGCAAGCCTATATAAAAAAGAACATGCCACACATCAAAGTGTGTGGCAATAATATGACTGTATCTGAGCATCATGTCACAGGGAGGGAGCTGGGCAGAGTCGAGAAGTTCATCTGTCTTGAGTTCTATATGGAGAACTGGTCCATTCAGGAAGGGAAGACCCTCCATGATCTAATTGAGAGGACAGAAAACTACAGCCCAGAGGCCAGATCACTGGGCAGACACCAATTTTACAAATTGTGTTATTGGACCGTAACCATGTCAACTTGTTTATGTACTGCTGATGGCTACGCTGACACTGGGATGGCAGGTTGAGTCATTATGACCGATACTGTACAGTCCAAGGCTAAAGTATTTACTCTCTGGCCCTTTGCAGGCATTTGCCAACATCTGATAATATACTCTGAGGTGACGACTGAGAATGTGGAGTTGCTGCCACCAGCTCCCGAGGTGCGTGTGGATAGGACATTTTGTGGGGGCCTCAGTTTCCTCTGTTGGTTAAAATGCATAACCAGCTGCCCCCTCTGTGTGACATCTAATGACGGATATTCCTCTGCCTCCCATTTTTAGGGGTTAGCCATGTATTCTTAAAAAAATCATTTTACCCTCCTAGGTTTTGGACATGGATTCATGCCCCAGTGGAACTAGAAGGGGTTTGAGGTTCAGTATGAATCAGTGCTGCCTGGCCACGGGGCCTTGTGACAGCCACATTGCTCTGTCGTTGGTGCTATCTCAAAGTGGAGCCTGCACCATACAGGTGTGATGATCTCATTGGCTAGGGTCATGCCATGCCTAAGCCTTCAGCTCACGGAGACTCTGCATTTCACATGGGGGTTTTCATCTTGAGAAAGGGATGAAACATAGAGTGGCTATAATTAAATAGATAGTTGTAAAAGTACATATACATAAACATAGACAATCTCTATATAAATATATGTCTCCATATCAATGTGCACATATATAATGGAATTCATGGAGGAACTCTGCACTTCTGAGTGTCTCTCATATCCTGCAGCTAACCTTGTCAGGGCAGAACTTGTTTTACACTTGCAGAGAGTGGGTGGGGATTCGGGGTTATGCGATGTCTTGGGGATTTCCAAGAAATGTGGTTGATTAATTGTGTGATGCTTCTGATACTACCTCACAGTTACTGGAAGACTGAAGGAAAATAAGCCAAAGCTGTATGTTTTAGGTGACTTGTTTTGCTGTAAGACATGTGTGCTACCTTTGTCCTTTTGATTACATTGACTCTGGTTTCTTTGAATTTACCCTCATACAAATACATACACACACACACACACACACACACACACACAGAGTCATACAAACATACACACACATCACTCATGCAGGAATACAGACATGCACAAACAAGATATGCATATACACTCACACACAGGCATACCAACATACACAAACCAAACACATGTAGACACACACAGGCATACAAACATATACAAACAAGACACACACACTCACAGCATACAAACAAGACACATACACTCACACACAGGCATACAAACACACACAAACAAGAAACACATAGAGACACACAGGCATACAAACATACTCATACACAGACACATGTGCTCACATACACTCTCATTGCACAGCCCCACTCATATGCACATACTCAGATGCACACACCCCTAAGACAGCCAAACCTAGAAAGGGATGGTAAGGGCAAGAAGGAACCCTTCCTTTTGCCCCTTACCCTGGAACAATCTACATGTACTTGACCAGGAGGGAAAAAAAAACCACTTTGTTAAAACTCCTTCTGCATTTTGAGTGTCTGTCTACTCTTGTGAAACATCTACTTCCATTTTCTGGAAATCTGACGACTGGTCGGTTTGGCTTGATATGTAATAGACACAGAGGATTTCTATTTGTTTAAATAGGTTCTTATTTACATTGATCTAACAACAGATGGAAACATGAATGGCTGAAGGGGCAGAAGGTAATAGGAGGATCTCATTGGCTCTGCTCTGGGGGAGTCTGGCAAACTGGGTGCTCACGACCCCCTGCTGGTGAGTTCTGGCTCCCCTGAGCACCCAATGCCGTGTGTGTTTTCTACTGAAGACATTTTCTGTCTTGGACACCCATATCTGAGGAATAGAAAGACATCTTCTTGCCTGTGCTCAGGTTGGGCTGAGAGTGAAACAGTCCCCAGCTGAGAAGGACTGTGCTGGCTGGAGGTAAGGCTGGAATGTGGAGCTGAGCACCTCCATCCATTGCCTCTGCTTATCTGGGCTGAGAGGTCTGGGCCACACCTGGCTCTGCACTCAGATTGGCCCTAACCAGAGTAGCCTAGGGCAAGAGAACAAGAGGGAGCTTACACACTATGTGCGCTCCTGTTTATATCTTGCAGATCACATATTAAAAGTGTCCTGGAAAATAAGTTCTTTCCTTCTCACTTGACACATAGGCCTACATAAAGACCTGGGACGCAGGTTCAAATTCAGCATCCTTGGACTTTTTAAAAGTGACACGAAAAAAACATGGTAGTCCAAGGAGAGTCACACTCAGGCTCCCAGCCCCAGTCCACGGCCTGGCCTCCTTCTCTTAGTAACTCTTGCTTGGTCTTGAGCCAAGGAGGGCCTCATTTGCGTGGGTGGAGACCCCCTGATATACAAGATCAAGCTCTGTCCATGAACCTGACAGACGGCTACCCCTTAAAGCCCCCCTGGGCCCAGGAGACCCCAGGAGTGGTCCAGTCCACCCTCAGGAGTACAGATGGGCAATGAGGCTGTACTTTAGAAGGAGAGAGGCCCAGGTTCAGCTCGTTTTCCCAGGGAGGTCCAGACCCTGAAGCGTGGTCTGTAAGATGGGCATGGGGTCCAAATGGACATGATCCCTTGGTCCCTCCTCTTCCTCTGTGGGATGAAGTAAAACTGGAGGAGGTCCAGAGGAAGGCCCTAAGGCTCTTCTGTGCCCAGGAGTAGCACTGCGGTTTTGTCTTTTTTTCTGGGGGAGGGGGAACAAAATGGAATTGAAAGGACACAGTTTGTGAAATCCGACAGGCATAGGTTGTAAACCCTTTTTCATTGTTTATCTACTGTGTGGATTCGGGCAGAAATCTGGAAAATAGCAAGCAAAAATCTCCCCCACGGACATGTTGCAAAGACTCGATGAGACAGTATTTGTAGATTATCTATCATAAGTGAACCTAGACCCCACTTCACTGCCTCCTACACTGCCCAATTCAGAGAGGGCTTCACCCGAGCCCAGAGAAGGCGGCAGACCAGTCAAGTCAAAGTGCAGGAGGCAGAGCGGAGAGCCGCGAGCCCTGCAGCTCCTGCGCCTGCTTCCCACTCCCGCACTGCGCTCTCACCCCTCCTTCCTGGCAGCCCTTGAGGCAGAAATGTCCCCCTAGGGGGTGAAGGTGACTTGCTCAGCACTATTGCTTTGTAGGTTGGGTCTCAGGTAAAATGGACCACAGAAACGTTGATCCACCCCAACACCGTCCCTGAGCAGAGGTGGGCTGGGACGGCTTCCCAGGCTGGAAGTCAGCGCCTCCCCCTCCTCACTGTATCATGTGCAGTGACGGCAGAGCCCACATCCAGAGAGGGAAGAGTAGAATTGTCTCACTGCAAACTCTGACTGAGCAACAGATTATTTCAATGTCAGGAAACAACTGGCCTGTGCAGCGTCCTATGCTGTCACTAGGTGGGCAACGGGACCTGGGCTGCAGGATGTCTGAGGTTGAACGACCCCCAAGGTTTTGTTGCTTGGAAGCCACAAGTGGCGTTACGCATCCACAAGGAAAGAAACAGGCAGCCAGTAAACCTACACTGAGAACCATTAAAAAGCTGGGCTAGTACAGGACTTTTTTATCTTTTAAACGTCTTAACTCCTGAGACCCGGCAATTTATATCCTGGTTAAACACTTGGAAGTTTAGACCGACAGACCTGGACTTGAATTCTTGTGTTTGCCATTTGTCCCCTCTTTACGTATGACTGATGCTCTGTTGTTAGTTTCAGCATCTGTGAAATGGGTAGAGCAAGCTCACCTATGACTCTGAAGGTTCAATGCATTAAGACAGGAAAAGTGCACCAGGGGGCGCTGGGCACAAGTCTACTCCTGTCTGATTGATGCCTGTGCATTCTTGAGGACTTTACAAATGCTGACTTAGTTTCCTCACCTGAAACATGAAGATGGTTAAAAAAAAACCCTTATGTTTTTGCTACAAGCATTTTGTTCATTGATTCAGGAAATACTGATGAAAAGCTGCCTGTGAACTGGAAACTGTCTGCAGGGATCAGGGCAGTGTAATAGCTAATATGAGGGAGAAAACAATGGGAAAGATAGCACTTAAAAACTATAGCTGACAATTACAGCTGGAAGTTATAATAAGTGCTCTGTAGGATGTAAACAACGGAGGCAAGGGAAGGAAAAGGCAGGGAAGAAGGGTTCTGCTCAGGTCCGGGTATTAAGGGACCCCTCTGAGGACACAGCAGGCAAAGGGCGCTCCGGATGGAGGAACTCTCATCAAGGGAGAGCAGAGGCCTCCACTCCAGCCTCCAGAAGCCAGTACCCCGCAGCTTCTGGAGTAAACACAAAAGCAGTGGAGGGCAGGAGTGGGTGTGGACAGAGGTCAGCTTCCCTAGGGTGTTGTGGCCACAGGGAGAATTTGGAGTTTTATTATGAGTTGAATGGCAACTCACTGAAGACTTTGTTTTGTTTTACTTTAAACTTATTTATTCTGAGACAGAGTCTGGTGCTGTCTTCCAGGCTGGTGTGCAGTAGTGTGACCTCCACTCACTGCTACCTTCACCTCCTGGGTTCAAGCAATTCTCCTGCCTCAGCTTCCCGAGTAGCTTGGACTACAGGCATGTGCCACCTTGCCTGGCTAATTTTCATATATATATATATATATGAAATATATATATATTTTTTAGTAGAGACAAGGTTTCACCATGTTGGCCACGCTGGTCTTGAACTCCTGACCTCAAGTGATCCACCCATCTCGGTCTCCCAAAGGGCTGGGAGTACAGGTGTGAGCCATTTGCGCCCTGCGTACTTGAAGCTTTATAGTGAAGGATAGACAACATTCAGAACATACCTTAAGTGTACAGTCTGATGAACTTTTCACAAACTGTACATCCCCTTCTGCCCACTGAAGCAGTTTGCGCAAGAGAGGGGTACCATCTTACTGTGCTCTCAGTTCACTTTGCTTTGGTCAGAAAGCAGGTGGCAGTGAGGAGACATAGAGGCAAGGAGAGAAAATGGGAAGGGTCTTAGGCCAAGTGAGAGGTGCCTTGGCAGAGTTTCTGTTCTGCTGTTTATTGTGAGGTCCAACCCCAAAGCAGCAAGAGTGAGGGGAAGGAGGCGAGGCCCGGGAGCAAGTACAAAGAGGGTGTGGCCGAGATGCCAGCGGCTACCCCAGAAAGTGGACCTGTGCATTGGGTCCTGCAGGACGTCAGCATTGCAGAGAGGCCAGCCTGCAGTTGGTGCCCTCGGAAGAGTCTATCAGGATAGGGGAGGGGATGAATAACAGACTTGCCTCCAGCTGGTGAAATTCCATTCTAGGCAGTGTTAAGTCATCTGTAGTTCCCAGCTGTGTAACTGGCCCCTCTGTGCAGCTGTGGGGAAAGCCAGATCCCTTGTCCCATGAGCTTCATGTGAGCCCAGAAGTGGCGAATGGAGATCTAACTTCCTTGGTCCAGTTGGTCTGCTCAGGACTCAAGACCCCTGAGACCCCTGTCCCAGCAGGAGTGATGGATGCCCTGTGGAAGTGCAGCCTCCTGGGGCAGGGCTGAGGATGCTGGCAGTGTGGAGTTGGCAAACCAGCAGAAGTGGTTAGGGTCTCCACTGAATGGCTGAGAACCTGAGGGTGGGCTGGGGTGATGGCAGCAGGAGCTGGGCAAATCTGGGGAGATGCACGAGAGATGACAGAGCAGAGCCAAAGGGGAGGCAGTGGAGATGGAGGGAAGTCGCCAGAAGGAGTGGTATTTGGAGAAAGATCATATGGATGGAAAGAAAACACCTGGGCACAGAGCCACCCTCATGTCACTTAAAGTGTGGGGGCAATAGAGGGACAGAGGTATAGCAGCACATGAGAAATAGAATTATCTTTTTGTTTTTTGGAGACAGGGTCTTGCTCTGTTGCCCAGGCTGGAGTGCAGTGGTGCCGTCATAGCTCACTGCAGCCTTGACCTCCTGGGCTCAGGTAATCCTCCCACCTCAGCCTCCCAAGTAGTTGGGATTACAGGCACGCACCACCACGCCATGCAAATTTTTGCATTTTTGGTAGAGATGGGGTTTTACTATATTGCCCAGGCTGATCTTGAACTTCTGGGCTCAAGCAGTCTGCCCAACTTGGCCTCCCAAAGTGCTGGGATTACAGGCACGTGTCACCACACCTGGTGAGGAGTTGTCTTGAACTCACTGTGTCGTTGGTGGCTTTGAGGTCATGCATGTAGAAAATTCAAAGAAAGCTCGAGACCCAGAGAAGCAGAGCAAGGTGCGAAGGCGAGATGTCTGGATACAGTGTCAGGGTGGCCACCTGGAGTGGGGTCTCTACGCTGTGCCCCTGGACGCTCTCTGGCTTAGCCCAGTCCCAGCTCTGCCACAGAGGGGATACATGTGTGCACACCTCTTACACAGAACTGGATGAGAAATTGACTAGATTGAAGTAAGAGAAGTGAAAAGAGAGCCAGGGTGAGCCTAGAGGTCTTGTGATGTGTAGAGGTCTGATGTAGGAGGGTTAGCCAGAAGGAGGCTGGCAGAAACCTAGACAAATGGGGTGGAGAAGAGAGGGGAAGGGAAGGCGGGTGAAAGCCAGGGGTGGGGTAGGTGAAGGAGTTGGCTGGTTTTTTGGGAAATGTGAGCAGATAATTGATCAGAGAGCCCAGCACATAGTAGTGGTCTGATGAGGAAACGGAGGATGGAAAGACTGAGCAGCTTGTTCTCAGTCATACAAGAGGAAATGGAAGGGAACTGCTTGGAGGAGCTGAAGGTGAAAGCCCACAGCCACCATTGCTTCACTCTCAAGGTGTGGGGATGGGCATGACAGGCACAGCAGAGCCCAGGATGCCACAGCGGCTCACAGCCATGCAGGAGTGCAAAGGTGGGAGCCACACTTGACGCCCACTCCTCAAGCATGCCCCTTTGCCTGCAGATCCTCAGAGGTGATCTCAGTCTATAATTAGAGGTGCAGAGCCCCAGTGAGTGCCCTGGAAGGAGGAGAGTAAGTGGGCAGAGTGGTGCTTCTAGATTGTGTGCTGCCCCCCTCACATGCCCTTATCAGGCCTCAGCCCTGTGCCCACTGACAGCTCTGCTTTCACGGCTGGTTTTGTCCTTGGGAAGGACTCACCAGGTGCCAGGCATTCCTCATGGACATCTGACTGGATTTCCTGCAGCCTCACCAAAGCTGCCTCAGGGATGCCCTAGTGCCAGTTCCAGGAGCCCACCTCCACCAGCCTTCAGGGAGGGCCATGGGCAGTCATGTCCTGTTCTGCCCACTGACCTGAGGCCTTGCCATCTGCCCTGACATAGTGTTCAGGGGGCCTGACAAGGTAGAGCGGGGAGTCCAGCCCTTTGCCCCTTTCTGGGGGCTCCAGCTTTTGTCCCTGTGGCCTGCCTTTGTCACTGGCACTGATTTTGGGGACACGATTCTGAGTTTGGACACAGACCACATGCCCAGGCCACGTGCTACTGGAGAGAACATGGCTGGGAGAAGCACAAATAAATCACACCTTATCTGGTTTGCATGTCTTCCCTGAGAACCACAAAGTAAAAGATGCAGGATACATGGGTGAAGAAGCATTCTGGGCTCACTCAGCTAGTCCTTTGTTTTCTGGGAACTGAGAAGGGAGATGGTTTATCCACAGACATGGAGTGACTTAGCATCAACGCTGGGACCAGACCTGGCCTCCTGGGGACTCATCGTACGGTGTTTCTGACCTTCTCTCCTCCGACCTCTCCTAGGGAAGGCCTCATCTCCTCTCCAGGGGCCGCGTGAAATACCTCTTCAGCCCACCTCTGGATTCATGACACATTTCACGTGCAACTCCTTTGATTTTATGCTGCTTCATCTACTCATGATCTATTCAGGGAAGCAGGGAGGTGTCTGGCTTTATTTTGTTTTTCCTCACCTGCCAGCCTGCTCAGCAGCCCTCTCACCTGGGGCCGAGCGTGGTGTCATAAAGTCCCTGAGAATCTTCAAGTCCTCCTCTCCCAGCCTGTGGAAACTCAGGGTTTGGAGGGCAATGGACTGACTAGGCTGGGGGAAATGTTTTGCTTGGCACCGCAGGTTCCATGGTCAGAATCTCCAGGGGAAAGCTGGGCGTGGTGGGCGTATGCCTGTAGTTCCAGCTACTCAGGAAGCCGAGGAGGGAGGATTACTCGAGCCCAGGAGTTCGAGGCTGCAGTGAGCCATGATTGCGCCACTGCATGCCAGCCTGGGTGACAAAGCAAGACCCAGTCTCTAAACCCAAAAAAAAAAAAAAAAAAAAATTCCAGGAGGACTGTGCTCTGTGTGGCCGAGACATCCTCCACCTTGAACTTGGTGTTCTGTGCGCTTTCTCTCATCCAGTTCCCGTTAGAACGCTGAAGATCAGATACTGAGAGTTTCCTTTGGTTCTGGAGTTACGCAGACCCAGCCTTGGAGGGTCCGAAAAGGCTGGGGGTGCCACACACATAAAGCACAAAGCTTCCTCTCTGCGAAGGCACAAACAGAACAGGGGCAGCGAGGAAGAAGCCTGAAGAGACGTTAGCTCCTGCGGAACTGATGACATTGTCACCCGGGGCCATGACCTTGGGTCAAAGGTTTGATCAAAGACACAGGGCAAAGCTGTGTGCCGTCATTCTAGGACCAGTTTTCCTGCAAAGGCCAATTCTAAGTGGAGGAGCAGCTCACGAAGCTATAGCCCTCTGTGGGTGACCTCTATGGGTTTGGGTTTATGGGAAGGAGGCCCAGCCTGGCATGGTCTGGTGGGAGTTGCACCGTGAGGCAGCTCCTCTTTCTTGGCATCCGATTCCTTATCTGTAAAACAAGGGGCCTGGACCTCAGCATCACTCAGCCTTTCTCTGGATCCTGAAGTCTGAGTCTCTGTCATCAGAACATTTGTTCCAGAGGGACACGCTGTTCCCACTTTACCCTTTGCAGCTCAACTCAGCTTTTGCCCTTTCCTTAGCGGTTCCTCTCAACCCCCTCCTGAGATTTTCAGGATGGGGTGACAGATTTGAGGGTCAGAAGGGGGCCTGGACATTGTGGGCAGAGTCAGGAGCGGCTCCATGCCCTGGGGTCAGCCAATTCCCTCTGATCCTCAGGCGCCATGCTGTGAAATTTGGAGACCACAGGTGCCCGGCACAGAGCCGCCTCGGACCAGGATGACCATGAACGTCCACACAAAGCTGTGTCTGGCCAGGGCATGGAAGGCTGTGGGCATGTCAGGGCCACCCTGCAGCCCGCCTGGCACTAACCCATCCTCATGTCCATCTTCTGAAGCTTCTCCCCAGGTCCCCAGCTTCTCCCGTGGGGGCACAGCTGTGGTGAGGGTGGGCTCTGAGTGTGGGCAGCGGCGGTGGGTCTGGGCCAAATGCCTCTGGGGCAGGAGGTGTGCAGATGGGACGGGGGAGGAGGCGAGCTGGAGGTAGGCACGGGGTCAGCAGAGAGAGGCAGGGGCAGGTGTGGGCAGAGGCAGGAGGGCAGGCAGATGCAGCCTGGGGAAGAGGGAGGGAGAGGGATGCGGACAGCGAGACCAGGAGGAGAATCAGAGGGGCAAAGGCGGCCTCTCACCAAGGGAAGAGGGGCCGGCACAGCGTGGGACAGGTGCACGCCCAGCTGGTCCCAGGCACACCCACAGAGCAGGGCAGCAGGCAGAGAGGTCGCTGGGAGCCCGGGACAGGCCTGGCCTGCTTCCTAGCCCTGGGCCTGTGGCTGGGGTTTTCCAAGCCTGCCAGGCTGGGGCCCTCTTCCTTGTCAGGAATGTGTCACTGGCAGTATGCCCTAGAAGGCGCTGGCAGGAAGGGACCCATTGGGCCATCCTGGGAGTGTGTCTCACAGGCCGCCCACACAAAAGCTCCTCTCTCTCTCTCTCTCTGTCTCTCTCACTGCCTTCATCTCTCTCTCTCTCTGTCTCTCAGTCTCACTGTCTCTGTTTCTCTCTGTGTGTGTCTCTTGCTGTCTCTTTCTCTTTCTCTTGCTGTTTCTGCCTCTTCTCTCTGTCTCTGTCTCTCTCTTGCTGTCTCTGCTTCTCTCTCTCTCTCTGTCTCTGTTCCTCCAAGGCCAGCACCCCACTGTAGAAACACCCAAATGCACTCACACACAAATGCACACAGGGCGCATGTACCTAATGGTTTCACACAGTAAACACTGCAGCCCTGCACACACACGCAGGCCCGTGGAGTCTGCTGGGAGTGCTCACACGCAGATGCAGCCATGCGGCCACGCCTTGACTGTTCTGGGAGAGCCTCGGGGTGAGGGGCACGGCTGGCGGGTGCAGAGTTGCTGTGCCCTCGTCGTTCCTTTGCCATTTGTAGTAACTTCTAGAGCTGCTAATGAGCAGGCCCAGCTCCTCCGGGGCTCTAGGAATGGCCCCATTGCTGCAAGTCCCCCACTTCAGTCCCACTGTCCAGCTCTGAGCTCCTTCCCTCCTGCCCCTGGTGCTTTGTTTGAAGTCTCCTTCTAAGAAGAATCAAAGTCATCCTGAGCTGTGCATGGCTCCAGAGGCCTCCTCTTCCACAGGAGGGAGGGCCGGGGCAGATTGAAGGGCCCGCTGTCCTACACCCTTTACAGTGGGTGGCTTGAGAACAGATCAGAAGCTAGGAAGGTGGGGACAAGTGAAGTTGTTGAAGCTGCTCTGCCTAGGGGTGGGGACAGAGGCTCCTCCAGAAAAGGAATTAGTGTTGTTCATGGAGCCCTAATGGGTAAAGCTGGGCTGATTCATAAGATCCTTTCCTGGCACAATCCTTGCTCAGAGACCTCAAGGGCATGGCCTGCTCAGAAGGCAGGAAGCTCCCTGTTCCTAGGGGGATTCAGAAAGAGCCACTGCACCAGGGTTGTGGGGAGAAGGAAGGATTGCTTTGGACGGTGAGCTCCCCAGCTGGCTTTGAGCTCCGTGGTCCTCCTGCTTCAATGCACAAGAGGCCCCGCTGCACTCTAAACGGGGAGGAGATGTTCAGACAGGAGGCGCCGAGGCAGTTCTGCCTCAGCCCAGCAGGCAGCAGCCAGGAGCACGCAGGGCCCTGGAGCCACCCTGCCGCCGCCTGGGATCCAATGCTGGCTCTGTCACCCACCTGCCCTGTGACTTTGCATAAGGGGTGTTACCTCTCTCTGCCTTATTTCCTTTATTTATTCCAAACAAAAAACCAAACAAACAATAGCCATGAGAACTGCCACTTTATGCGGCCATGAGAAGGATTCAGTTAATTGATACGTATGCAAAGTGAATTGAAAGGCGGTTGTCACATAGTAAGCACCATGTGAGCATCAGCTTCTGTGTCTCAGGCACTGTACTGGACATTTAAAATTTTCTTTTGTCCCATCTTTATCAGAATTCTGAGAGGTAGTTGATTATTTTACAATTGAGGAAGCTGAGACTCAGAAGGATGCTGGGGGCCGTAAAGGTCACACAGCAAGTGGATGGGAGAGTCAGTCTTTTGACTGCTGGCTATCTGAGTAGACCCATCCTCCCTCCCACCATCACCACTACTTCCTCCATCATCACCGCTGCCATCACCGTGATCATCACCACCATCGCTACCACTGACACCACCGTCACCATCATCACCATCACTGTCACTGTCACCACCATCACCACCATCACCATCATTACTGTCACTGTCACCACCAACACCACCATCATCACCATCACCACATCACCATCA
>PVKP010039440.1:0-20101 GCA_004027715.1 Plecturocebus donacophilus
TCTTTCAAGGTTCTTAGTTTCTTTGCATTGGGTTAGAACATGTTCTTTTAGCTCACAGAAGTTTCTTATTATCCACCTTCTGAAGCCTGATTCTGTGAGTTCATCACACTCATCCTCCGTCAAGCCTTGTTCTCTTGCTGATGAGGAGCTGCGATCCCCTGTAGGAGGAGAGGCATTCTGATTTCGGGTGTTCTCAGCCGTTTTGCACTGGTTTCTTCCCATCTTTGTGGATTTATCCACCTGTCGTCTTTGTAATTGCCGACTTTCAGATTGGGTCTCTGAGTGGACGTCCGGCTTGTTGGTGATGAAGTTTTTTCTGTTTCTTAGTTTTCCTTCGGGGGAAGCCCCTTCCCCACAGAGCTGGGCCTTCCCAGGTTCAGCTGTTCTTGTTCTCGGTCCTCAGCGCTTCCAATTGCTGTTCTCCTTGTGGGGATGGGACCAGCCGAGCCCGACTAAAAGGGCATCCAGTCCCGTACAATCCGCACCGAGAAGCGCCGCGCCGGCCAAAAGAGTCGCGCTGGTGACCCGTGTGGCTCCTTCGCTGGTAATCTCCCAGTCTGTGGGCATCAAAAATTCGTCTGCAATTGTGGCATCCACTTGCTCTTTGCGCTTTCACTGGGAGCTACAATCCTGAGCTGCTGCTACGAGGCCATCTTGGATCTCTCTCCCAGCTGTCTTTTTTTTTAAATTACACTTTAAGTTCTGGAGTACGTGTGCAGATCTTTCAGGATTGTTGCATAGGTACACACATGCCATGATGGTTTGCTGCCTCCATCCCCCCCATCACCTATATCAATGCACAGCTGTCTTAATGCCATCTACCTCCAATCTTAAATACCTCCAAGTGTCAATACACAATTCTCTTTAAAAAAAAATCCAAACAGAAACAAAATCAGAGAGTGAAAAAGGGAAATGCTGAAACAATTACTAATCAAAGGAACGGCCAAGGGAGCAGGCTCTAAAGCCGCAGTCCAGCCTCCTTGATGTTGACTCTTACAGGTAGAGGGAGGCACCCCTATGTCAACCTGACAGCTCATGTATTCATCTCACTTCCTGCTTGCTGGGGCTGGGGGCCTGAGGAACTGACTCTTCACTTGAGAAATGTCATCGGGGCAGCTTATTTCTTCTTGCACTTTAAGAACTGACTGAGGCAGAAATAACCTTAAAAAGGCGGGGTTAGTACCTGCTGGGATTTCTGGAGCGCTTCTCTGCTTACACAGCATGAGGAGGTGCTGTGTTTGGGCTGCAGCTCTCAGTTGGAGGGGAAGCAGCCCCTAGACAGGTGAATTAGCAGAAAAGACTCCTGTGTGGGTCTGGGGGTGAAGGCCAGCATGGAGCAGGCTGTCAGGAGACTCCAGATATACCAAGATATCTGCAGATAAACCAAGCAACTGCATCATGTTTCCAGTGGCTGAGATGGAAGAGGAGGCAGCTGTGTACATCAGTAAGACCTGGATGGACGTGGGTTCAAACCTGGCCTCTGCCACTGACTGGCAACAGGACTGCGAACCAAGAACACTGACATTTGCTTCTCAGAATTCTTCCAAGAAAGCATTTTGTGTAAAAACTAATCTATTCCCATACACTTTGCAGAAGGTTCTCTTCCAATATTCAAGTCATCTGTGTTGATAACTTTGAGTCTGCTGGGCCTTTCCTGTGAACCAGCTGCTAGATGCTCTAGGTGACCACAGAATGAAAACAGGACACCTCTGTCACATAGGACTCTGCAGTTTATTTAGTGACAAAGAAGGCTCTGGCTCCAAGAACCAAGAAAAGGGGTCAGATGGGAAAAGAAGTGTAGGGGAGGCAAGGTCTGTTTATGAGTGGGGGGAAGGGCTCTCTGGAGGAGGCATTACTCAAAGTCACAGACAAGGTAGGCCACAGTCAAGGACTGGGAGTGGGTGCTGCCTCTGAAGAGAGGAGACAGGGCCTCTGGGAGAGGGGTGAGGGCATAAGGCTTCTCAGGTGGAGCTCAGGGTAGGGTAGGGTGGCCTGTCCAAGCCATTGCCAGCTTTAGAGACCAAACTCTTATTAAGATCTGATTTTCCATATGCACTGTAAATTAACAAATGGCATTGTCTCAGGACACCCAAAAGTGTTCTAATAGGGCCAGGGTCAAGGGGAGGGTGCGGTTGTGATTGTTGAACAATGTTTGAAAGGTTCTAGTCTAAAAAATTCAGAAAAAATTGTAGGAGTTTCTGAAGTAGAAAAATAAAGGTCTGCTGTGACTGCAAATACTTACTTTATTTTCTAAAAGCCCACGGAGGACAGAAGAAGCCTGTCCACAACCTAGGGCCCTGACCCACCTCGGAGACAGCTACAGACAGCACGAGGCCAAGACAGAGCGCTGTGACCTTCACCTACTGAGAGCTGCAGAGAGGGATGCAAGGGAGGAGAAGCCAGGCAAGTGGGGACTGCACAGGAAGGGTGAGTTTCCGACAGGACCATGCACACCACACTGCCCCACAGTTCACCCAGAAAACCCAGTTCCTGAGCCATTGTTGTGGATGCTACTGCTGCACACTACGCCACTTGGTGGGTGATTTATCACCAGCTTACTAACTTCCTTAGAGGAAGACACTAGGAATTAATCTGCCACCTTTAAATGTCTGCTCCTTGAACATCTGGCTCTCAGGCCTCAGATAACAACAAGCTGCTGGAGCCATCCTGGGATGTGGAGGAGGAAGAGAAAGGACCCTGTTTATGAGTGGACAAGGTCATTCTGCAACCATCTTCATCACACTCACAGCAGCCAACCTAGCACCACCCAGCAAACACTCATCCCATCCTCAGAGCAGTCAGGGGCCTGCTGTCCTGCTCCATGCCAAGCCATCCCCCAGGCTGCCTGACTGACAGCAGGGAAAATGAGACTCCTGTGGGAGGGCATCTTCTCATGAGCTTCACTTGGTTCTCGGGCATTAACTAACCTTTTGAAATCGTTTGCTGACTTTTTTATTGAGATAATATTCACATAAAATAAAACTCATCATTTTAACCATCTTAAAGTGTACAAGTCAGAGGTATGCAGTATATTCACAATGCCATCCAAACATCAATGCTACCTAATTCAGAAAGATTTTTATCACTCCAAAAGACACTCCATGCCATTAAGCAGCTACTCCACCCCTAGACAATAAAAGCCATCAATCCATGTTTTGTCCCTATGGATGTGGCTATTCTGGACTTTCCTAGGAATGACATCATGTGGCGTGTGGCTCTCTGTGACTGGCTGTATTTCATTAGCACTGTGTTCTCAAGTCGTTTCTGTTCTGCAGCATGCATACATCAAGCCCTGCTTTTCCTTTATGGCTCAATGATACCCCACTGGACGGATGGACAAACTTGGGTTGTTCCCTCTCTTGGCTATGAATACTGCTTCTATTAACAATGATATACAGGTGTTTATATAAACGTAGTTTTAGTTTTCTCAAGTACATACTTAGAGGTGAAAATTACATTTCACCACTTCCCAGGCACTGTGTCTATGTTTACACACACAGCGTTCTATGATTTCGTTCTATTCTGGAATGGTACTGAGCAATATAGGAGGGAAGAAATTCTAGGTCTGTTCCCTTACAATAGGCTGCAGTATTGAAAACCTCTGTTGGGGAACATCATATTTATACATAAATTTTTCCATAAACACACTCATATCATCACGTATGTGTGTGTGTGTTTATTTACCTATCTATATCTGTCTATATTCACACAGAGTAACAATATAGAAAATATTATTAATAGGTGAAGGCAATGAAAATAATATAAACAGAAACTTCCATACATGTGAAGGCCTGTCCGCCTATAAGCCATATCCACAATAGTACACAAATAAAGGTACACTCTGACATACATCCTGCTGCATGTTATGTGTACTAGAAAACCATTGATTCTTGCTGCTCGTTTCAGTGAGTAGAAAATGGATAAAGCCCACAGCATCATTCTCCTCCAGGTCAATGTTAATGCTTCCTCCTTCTGCTGAGCGCCAGGTCAGAGATGAACTAGCCCCAGTCCAAAGGCCCTCACCCAGATCTGAGAATGCTGACTTCTCTTCAGTGTTTTTATCAAGACAGGAGATTTTCTCTTTTTTTTCTATTAATATTTGATATAGGAACACACTCCTGTCTTTAACTTTTGCTGGCTGGAGAAATGTCTTTTTGGTTATGATAGAAAAAAGCCTAGATCTATTTCCTGAAAATAGACTGCCATACTGAGAGCAAATGTTAGGGTGCATGGTACTTGGGCAGAAGACAACAGGCCAGAGTTAACATGCACTCTAGGGCCGAAACTGGCTGTATTGCTCAGGCCAGTTGTTCCTTCTGTCAAAGGCTTTACCCACTGCTGTTAGCCAGCTCTTCCCAGCCCTAGCTGGATGGACAGAACCTCACTGGGCTGGTTTCCTGAGCCCCTGAATTAAAAACACCTGGGTGCCAGGTAACAAGGACTTTGTCACAGGTAGAAGGAGAATGGAGTGGGGCGTTTGGCTTGAATTAGATAAACTTGTATTTAGCTAATTGGCCCATTGGATTCACCTGGGCTGCAGTAGCTGGCACGAGAGGTGACCACTGTCCTAGCTTTTTATGGGGTTTCTGTTGTATCGTTATAGATAGGTAGATAAGCAAACACACACATACAGCATTACATGAGTACTTCTATGTCATGTTTATTTGTAAGTATGTCTATGCTAAAAAGCCCCAAATAAAATCTAGGTCAAGGGCTATTTCAGGTGCCAGCCCCTACAGCCCAGTTGAGTCAATTCAGCCAATTAGCTCAGCCCAGGTGAGTTCAATCAGCCAATGAGGTGACTTGGGACTGCTGAAGCATCACTGCTAGAGTGCAGTGGCACAGTCTCAGCTCACTGCAACCTCTGCCTCCCAGGTTAAAGAAATCTCTCGAGTAGCTGGGATTACAGGCATGCGCCATCACGGCTGGATTATGTTTTTTTTAATAGTTTTAGTAGAGACGGAGTTTCACCATGTTGACCAGGCTGGTCTCTAGCCCTTGACCTCAAGTGATCTGCCCGCCTTGGCTTCCCAAATTGCTAAGATTACAGGCATGAGCCACCACACCCATCTGACAAGTACACTCTTGTCTTTCAGGGTTGAGGCTAGAGAGAGGTCTATTTGGGTAAAGAAAAGAACTCTAGGTCTGTGCCCTGAAGATAAACTGCAGCACTGAAAGCAAATGTGGGGAAACATGGTTCCTGGGCAAAAGAAAAGGTTACAGTCAACATGTACCCAAGTGCCAAAAGCGGCTCTTACTGTGTCAAAGACTACACCCACTTGTGTCTGCCAGTTCTCCACGGCCCTAGCTGGATAGCCCTAACAGTACTGGGTAGGTTTGATGAGCTCCTGAATTAAACAAAACCTCAGTACCAAATAACGAAGGCTTTGTCACAAGTACAAGAATGGGAAGTGGTGTGTGGCTCAAATTGAATTCACTTGGACTGAACTAATTGTCTGGTTGGATACATCTAGGATAGAGGAGCTAGAAACAAAAAAAGACCTCTGACCTAGTTTTCTTTTGGAGCTTTTCTTTGTAGACATTCATATAAACAGGCAGACCCCTAAACACACACGCAGGATTATATGAGTATGTCTATGTAATTTCTGAGTACATCTGTGTATAAAAGCCCAAATAAAAACTAGGTCAAAGGTCCTTCCATTTCCAACCCTGCCAGTCCAGGTGAATCTACTCAATCAGCTCAATTAGCTGACGGGAAAGGTGAGTCCAATCAGTGAATTTGCCCAACCCAGGTGAATTCTACTCAAGAATTGGAACTGCTTAACGATCAAGGTAGGCCCACAGTGGCAGATATGAAGAAAGCAGGCCTACATCCAGAAGAGAATCTGGTCCCTGAAGTGTTAAGGTGGACAAAAAACCTTAAGTGGAGGTCGGGCAAGGTGACTCATGCCTATAATGCCAGCATTTTGGGAGGCCGAGGCAGGTGAATGACTTGAGATCAGGAGTTCAAGACCAAACTAATCAACATGTTGTAACCCTGTCTTTACTAAAAATACAAAAATTAGCCAGTTGTGGTGGCAGGCACCTATAATCCCAGCTACTTGGGAGGCTGAGGCTGGAGAATCACTTGAACCCAGGAAGCAGAGGTTGCAGTGAGCCGAGATTGCACCACTGCACTCCAACCTGGGCAAAAAGTGTGAAACTCTGCCTCAAATGAAAAATAAAATTTAACTGGCAGTATTGCCAGCTTACCTGCCAGGCCTTGCTCCTAAAAATAAAACGTTGTTTATGTTTATACATACAAGGTTCTATGGCTGTTTTTCATTCTAGGATGGTATTGAGCCATGCAGGAGGGAAGAAAGACTAAGATTGCACCCTTAAGACAGGCAGGGTTACTGACAATGTCCGTTTGCAAGTACCGATGTATACATGCACATTTACATAGAAATGCTCATATATTTCTGTGTGTATGTGTATTTATATAAACATCTACATCCATCTATGTATCTCTATTCATACAAGATGTAGATATAGAAGGTAGAAGTATTGATATTTTTAGGACCTGATAGTAATATAAAACATCCATCCATGTAGAGGCCTGTCTGCCCTATAAACTGTCTCTAATAGTAAACAAATAGTAACCAAACACTGTGACATACATCCTGCTGCACTCAATGTATGCGAAGGAGCCATTGGTCCTTGTTGCTCACTCTGTCAGCAGAAATGCACTAAGGCATGGGAGCCATTCACTGCTAGGTCAGTGTTGGCCTTTCTCTTCCTGATGAACATCAGGTCAGAAGTGAACCACCCCAGCCCAATGGCCCTAACACAAATTCACAAATAATGGCTTCTCATTCGGGCTCCCATCAAGAGAGGAGCCCTTTTTTCTATGAACATAGAACATAGGAGTACAGTCTTGTCTTTTGGTTTTGGTGGCTGGAAAGGGTCTTTTGGGTAAGGCAAAGAAAGTCTAGGTTAGTGCCCTGAAGTTAGACTGTGGCACAAAAAAACAGATGTCGGGGAACGTGGTTCTCAGGCAAACAACAACCAGGCCAGAGTCAGCTTGTGCTGTACTACCAAAAAAGGCTCTTACTGACCAGGCCAGTGGTTTCTTCTGTCGAAGGCTACACCCAGCCAATGGTGTCAACCAGCTCTGGCTGGTCTTACCTGCATAACGAGAACCCTACTGGGTGATTTAGTGAGCCCCTGAATTAAAATCACAAATGTCAGATAAGAATGACTTTTTCACAGATACAAAGAGAATGGGAAGTGGTGTGGCTTGGACTGCGTTTATTTGGTCTGAGGTAATTGGCTGATTGGATTCTTCTGGGATGGAGGGACTAGAAGTGGAGGTAATCTCTAACCTAGTTTCTTTGGGGGCTTTTCATTGTATAAAAATATAGATATGAATAGGCAGACATATAAACAACCACACGTATACAGGGTTATATAAGTATGTCTGTGTAATGTCCATTTTTGAGTATGGCTATGTAAAAAAGCCCAATAAAACCTAGGTAAAAGACCATTTCTGTCTCCATCCTCTCCAGTCCAGGTACATGTAATTATTCAATTTGCTCAGCCCAGATGAATCTATTCAGCCAGTTAGCACAGCATAGGTGAATCCGATCAGCTCAGAAGCCAAACTGGCTGTGCCAAAGGATCAAGGCAGATTGCAGTGGTGGAAATGAGGAGTGCAGGTATCCACCAAGAACGAAAGCAGGGCCCTGTTGTGCTAGGCTGGGCATGGAGCCTTACATGGCAGTACTGCCCGCTTACTTGCCAGGCATGGCTCCTAAAGGCAAAGCTTTGTTTACATTTATACATACAACATTCTGTGGCTGTGCGCCATTCTGAGGTGGTGTAGAGCCACATATATATATGCGAAGGAGCCATTGGTCCTTGTTGCTCACTCTGTCAGTAGAAATGCACTAAGGCATGGGCGCCATTCACTGCTAGGTCAGTGTTGGACTTTCCCTTTCTGATGAACATCAGGTGAGAAGTGAATCACCCCAGCCCAATGGCCCTAACATAAATTCACAAATAATGGCTCCTCATTAGGGCTCCTAAGTCTAGTTCGGCACGCTAAGTATAGGCAGGGTTATTCAAAACGTATGTTGGTGAACATCATATGTATACATATTTACAGATACATACTCGTATAATCCTGTGTGTGTGTGTTTACCTACCAATCAATCATCTATCTGTATTTATAGAGTCTAGATAGAGAGGATAGATGTATTGTTATTTATTGGTACTAAGAGTAATATAGAAAGAAAATTCCATACATGTAAAGGCCTATCTGCCCTATCAACTACACCTACAAGAGTAAACAAATGGAGGTCCACTGTGGCGTACGTCCTGCTGCAGTCAACATATACTAAGAAACCACTGGCCCTTGTGAGCCGAAAATGCACTAAGGCCAGGGGTTTCATTCATTACCAAGTCGATGTTGACCCTGTCCATTCTGGTGAACATGAGGAATAGATAAACCAGCCCCAGCACATAGACTCTCACACAGTTTGAGAGGGCTGATCCACATTAGGTTCCCATCAAGACAGGAGTCCTTCCTTTCTTTATGAGCATGTGACATAGGAGTACATTTTTTAAGTTTGGTGGCTTGAGAAGTGTCTTTTTGCATAGGAGAAGAAAAGCTTAGGTCTGTTCCCTAAAACTACAGTTGGGTACTGAAAACAAATGTCAGAGAATGTGGCACTGGGGCAAAAGACAACCAGGTCAGAATCATCAGTCACCGAAGGACCAAAAGTAGCACGTGTTGGCCAGGTCAAAGAATCAGTGTGTTGAATGCCACACCCGCTGGTGTCAGCCAGCTTTGCCCAGTCTTAGCTGGATGGCCAGTACCACACTGAGCTAAATTGATGAGCTCCTGATTTTAAAACACATGGGTGACAAGATGGAAGGACATTTTCACAGGCACAAGAAAATTAGAAAGTCATGCGTGGCCCTGATTTGATTTACTTGAACTGAGCTAATTAGCTGAATTGATTCACCTGCGCTCAAGGGAACTGATAGAAAAATGACTTCTGACCTAGGTTTTTCCTATTTGCCTTTTTTTGTAGATATAGATGATATAAACATGGATATATTGGTACATAAACACATATACACATACACGATTATAGAGTATGTCTATATAATGTCTATTTGTGAATATTTCTATGTGAAAAAGTCACAAATGAAAATGAGGTAAAAGTTATTTTTATTTCCTGTAGCCCAAATAAGTCCAATCAACCTTTCAATTGTGTTTGGGTGTGAAATTCAGAACCTTACCTGAATAGGATGTGTCACTGTGAGTGTGACAATCTTCTTTACTGGGTGTGCACACCACAGTCACAATCTCAGCAGGTCCTGTTATGACACTCTCTGTACCACCCGAGGGCTTTATACAGTAGGCATGGGAGTCACAATTCTCTACATTACCTTAGTACAGAAATGAGTCACATTTCCACCTGCAGACCAGACCTGCAGAGCTTATAGCTTGCAGTGAATGCCAAGAACTAAGTACTGAGTTCCAGCTGAGCAAGGCTGGGGATAACTCTTCCGAGAGAGTCCGCCCCGGCATCCGTCCACCAGGTATTTATTGAAAGGGCTTGTATTTAACTACAAACATCCACTAGATGGTCATTTGAGGTGGGTTGCTGAGGCACCTGTGACCTTGTACACACTCAAACTGCATTCTCAGGAGGCTGTTTTCAGTGTTCTTTATCACACGACACACTCTACTCTCTGTCCTGTTTTCAGGGTCAAGGAGTTTTATTCCCATGCACAAATAACATACAAAGTACCTCAGTATTTTTCCATATCCCAACCTCAAATGCCATGCACATAAGCTTGAATATGTTGCTGTGCACACCCTACAAAACCCATGTATGAGTCACAATTCCAACTTTTGACTGCATCTGGGTATGAGATAAAAACCTCACCAGCGGGCTGTGTGGGCTGTGTCCAAGTGTGAGGATGACAAGCCTAACTGTTGGTTTGCTCTGCATAGGAGTTACACTCCCACCTGTGAGGTGGACCCTATTATGATACTCTCTGTACCACATGAGGGCTTTATATAGTAGGTGTGAGAATCACAATTTTCTCTGATACTATCATACAGCTATGAGACCCACGATCTTTCCTGTGTTCCTAGTCCAAGTATAAGAATCAAAATCTCTCCTATTGGCTGGATTCAGGTTTGAGAGTCATCATACAGCCAGTGAGCTGGGTAAGGAAATGAGTCACCATCCCACCTGTGGGCAGTGCCCCTGTAGGAGGGTCAAATCACCTAGGCGCCATGCCCAGGTATCTGTCACAATCCCACTAGTGGGCATGGCCAAGGTAGGAGTCTGTTGCCCAGGTGCTGGGTCCCTGTATATGCCATAATCTCATCTGTCAGCCAGGCCCAGGTAGAGTTAAATAACCTAGGCCCTGCACTATTGCACCCAGGTAGGAGAGTCAAATGGAAACTTTACTAAAAACAGTACATTTTCTCTCTGGAACACATGTAACTTTCCTCTTTTTTATTAATATAAAGCTCCCAACATTCTCTTTGTTCTTTGGACATACCAAAGACCACCCAGTCTACATGTATGCCTCAAATTGCAATTCTTTCTTAACATCAAATTCATCTCTACCTCTTTTTACAATTCCAACAGCCTGTGATTCATTGGCATGTATGCTGTGTAATTTGTGAGGTCAGCTCTAAATTGTTTTGGTTTGGTTTAGTCTTGTTTTTGAATATAGACATCATCGGGAAACGCCCTTTTGTGCAGGTAGTCTTTGGACCTCTGCTTTGCCAAGTAATGTGTCCTGAGCCTGTAACATGTACTTACCAAGAGATAAAGTGCTGGGCTTATTACCTTGTGAGAGAATGTCTTTGTCTGCTCTGAGCTGAAAGTAGACTTCCTTATTCTTAAGCAAATATGCTAATGGCCCTCAGGCAGCCCCAGATTTCTGTAACTAATGTCTTTTCTGTCTTTGGTAATTGTCTTGGCTTTACAAGTCTACTTTCTGCAGTTTTAATGCTTCCATTCCTGCTTTCTTTTGATTAATGTTTGCGTTATATACTTTTTTTTCTTTTACTTTCTACCTACCTGTCATTGAATTTGAAGTGAATTTTTGTAGACAGAATGTAGTTAGGTCATTTTCTAAAAAAATATTTTTCACACTTAACACACTTTGCCAATCTCTATCTTTTGATCAGTATAGATCAAATATAGATTACATCTACAGTACATTTATCACAAATATAGTAGATAACATTTAAGGCAATTCTCGATACCTTAGAGCTTGCTTCCTCCAGGTTTGTTCCTCTGTTTTTTCCTTCCTATAGGTTATGCATTTTTCATCTTGATGTATTTATGGTGTTTTAGAGAGATACACACTTTAAGTATGTAGTGTTTGTAGTAGTTGCTGTGGATATTGCAATATATCTCATCCTACTGGTACAAACATTTTACCACTTTGAAGTATGGAAATACTACTTCCATTTAAGACATTTTATCTTTTGCACTTTTAAATATCATCGGTTTGAATGTAAAGTGGTGTTATAATTTTTGTTTCAAGTATCAAACATGACATATAAAACTCATGAGGATTGTCTATTATACATGCCTTTATTTCTGCTTTCCTTTGTTTTTACATTTTTCCTGATGTTCTAAATTTTTATCATTTACTTTAAAAAATATTCTTTTAGGAAATCTTTACAAGTAGGTCTGCTAGTGACACATTCTTGACATTTTCTTTCATTTGAGAATGTCCTTATTTTCTCTTCATTCATTGAGATTAGTTTCCCTGGATATGGGATTCTGGGTTGACAATTGGTTCTTCTTTTAGCACTTGCAAAGTGTTGTGCCACTTCCTTCTGGCCTCCATTCTTTCAAATAATAAATCCTTATTCATTTGAATTTCTGTTCTCCTATAGGTAAAGCATGTTTCCAACTGCTTTCAATAATTTTTTTCGTCTTTAGTTTCCAGACATTCGATTTTGATGCATTTTTGTTTATCGTGTTTAGGTTTCACTCAGTTTCCTGAAATACAGGCTTGTGTCTTTCAGCACATTTGGGTAAAATTTCCAGCCATTCTTTCCTTGAATACTGTTTCAGCCTTACCCTTTATCCTTCTAGAACTGATAGAAATATTGGCTCTTCTGTTAGTTTCCCACGGGACATTAAGACTCTGTTCTTTTGTTATTGTTTTCTCTGTTGTTCAGATTGTGATTAATTCTATCAATCTATCCTCAAGTTCACTGATTCTATTCTCTGTCATCTTCACTCTAGCATCGAATCCACACACTGAGATTTTTTATTTCTGTTCTCATATTTTTCAGTTTAACAACTTCCATTTTCAAAATACTTTTTTTGCTAACATTTTGTACCTTTTGTCTTGAGAAAATTTGTAGTTGATTTTTGACACATCTTAAAGATGGCTGTTTTAAAAATCGTCTTATTATCAGTTGTATTTTCTCAACAAAGTTATGATTTTTCTGGTTATTGGTGTGAAAGGTAATTTTCAGTTGTATTCTGGACATTTTGTCTGTATTGTTAAAAAGGCTCTGGGTTCTCCATAAATCTTTTATTTTAGCAGGCAGTCACATTGTTTACCCAGATCCTTGTCTGTGTTTGAAGGCTCTGGGAATAATGACAACTTTCAGAGCTTTTGTGGGATGTCATTTTGATGTTTCCAGCCAGGCAGGCCCCTTTGTTCCACAAGCCTGAGACTGCTCTGGCTGAGTATTTTGGTGGTGGAAACCCTCCTATCTATCCCATCTGGCTGTGTCAGTGTCTTTGGACAGGAAAGGAATGTTTTACAGTTGTTGTGGCAAAGTAGCTTCCCAGAATGAGCTTCTTGTTGTGACTGAGTCCCTGATGCCATTGTCAACTGACCAACCTAGTTATCTTCCAGGGATGAAAGGAGTCTCAGACCTAGCAGAAAAGACCATTTATTATTAGTGAGACTCTCATCAGTCCCTCATTCTGGTGCTGTCTGCTTCACCCAATGGCATAAGAAGGATTCTGATTGATCAGAGAGTAGAAGCAGCATTTCTGAGCTGCCTTCTGTTTCTAGGTGGAAAAGGCCAGGCCTCAGTCTCCTTATACTATTGGTGAGTATATATCATTTATTGATATATCATTGATATATACTATATCATTTATTGATATAAAATGCTCTACCACTGTGGTGTTGTCACAGTCTTACAATGCTAAACCAATTTTGCTGTCTTCCTGTCTTCATTCAAGGTTCTCTTTTTGTTGTTTCCTGTGTATTGACAGGATTTACAGTTCTACTTAGTGGAGAAAAGAAGGGAGACACAAATCTGCCATTTTATCTAAACCAAACTCTGAGTCCCATTATTTTTACATTTAGCATAGCTTTTTGAATTTTTTCTAATTTGATTTTTTCAAATTGGAGATGCCAAGCCTAGAAACAAGAATTTATGGATGTTTAGGTTGTTACGTCACATACATAATTTGTGACTGCTTTATAATAAGTATTTTTTTTTTTCTATTTTAAAATGAAAGGGTAGAAAAAAAGCTGTGGTCAGAATGAGGTTCCAGCTGAATGTACACCACACACAAAATACACTGTTAGCATTAAATGAAATACTACATGTAATATATTTTTCACCAGGGCATGCAGGCAACTAAGTGCCTGATAACTGTTACTGTTTCCATTCTTCTATACAGCCCATCCATTTTCTTCCCTATTTAAAGTCCCTGAGGACAGAAACAATTTGTCTTTTCCACCTGTATCACTAGGATCACCTGGCAATACAAATTTAGCTGCCTGAATAGTATTTTGTCACTTTTAACACTTTCTCAGAGCCATGCTCTTTCCTTCTTTTCAGTGGTTTTTAAACTCCGTGTGTTTCAGTTTCTAGTATGAATTAGCTCCTCTCAGGCTTTCTACCTCTCTACTCACTTGCTGTGCCATCATGCAGGAAGCTTCTTGCAGGGATGAACTTTAATAACTCTCTACTACTTGGTCAACCCATTCTTGGGAAAAGTTATAAAAACTTTTCTTTTCTCTTGAAAATTTTAGGCAGTAAAAATCATAGCCCCTGTAATCTGGCACTGAGCGGTAGTTTTTGTAGCACATGGTTTATTGGCTCAGAGTAGTGAAACTGCCTCAGATGTTTTTAGCCAATTTATTCACTTCACAGTGGATTAAGAGGCTGAAAGAAATCCTAATTTCAAGTTACTGTAATCGAATACAAAGCCTAGATGAAAACAGCTAGCATTGAAATCTTGTCTCCAAAATCTGCATCTTATATTACATGTAAAATTAACACCAGAAAACAGATTTACTTTGGTTTAACAAATAAGTTAAAAAACATTTTTAACTAACATATGTGTTCTGGTGCTATGTGAACACAAATTAAAAAACAGTGCTCTTTTATATCATCATCTGTGTACATTTTGGGGATTTTAAAACTTTTCAAGTTACACTCCAGAGTCCTCTCCCAATTATCCCATAACATCTGACATATTATGTAGAGCTGAAGCTCAAGGAGTCTACTCTGTTAAAAAAAAAAAAAAAATCTGAATGCAACATGAAGATGGTTCAGAAACATGGGAGGACTCTTGCTCAGAGTAGTCAGCACAGAACTCAAGAACACTTGGAAACTTACTGTGGGGATTCAGTCAGGCTGGTGGGAGAAATTTTAGTTACAGAGAATATACACAAACCCTTTTGTCTAAGGGTTTTTACTATAGTTTTTGGCTGAAGGCAGCTGTGTCCCCTTATGGAGTAGAAACAAATAACTTGCTTACTCATGTGGTCTTATAAACTAACCGTCACTCATTCTGGATGGATCTCTTGAGGGAAGGCCATCCAGGGATATTACCTACTAATGGTGCTTACTTTAGGCCTAGGAACCTGGCCTGTAATGTCTGCACTCTAGTGGTGTTGACTCAAAGTCTTTCTCATTTAATGTGTGCTCAATAAAGGTCGATGAGGCCAGTGTGTCAGGGCTGGTGGCTGCTATCTCTTTCCAACACTCCTCTAAGAGTATCTGTGAGTGGCCCAGACACCCCAGCCTGCTCATACATTGAACATCTGTGTCTGAGTGAATTTATTAATTTATTGTTGAGTAAGGGTCTGCAGGACAGAACCCCATAGGTGGTGGCCTTGACAACTTACCTCATGAGAAATCCTCATAACCAGAACAGATGTTAAAGAAAGTGAACATTTTACCCAACTTTATTATTTGAGGAATAAAACTTACTTTACTAAAAGTATTTTTGTAATCAATTTTTCTTTGCTTTGAAATAGGCAGTTTGCAAAGATCTGCTCTCAAGTCATTAAAACATCACCTGGTAGGAAAATGACTTAAATACTCACCCCCCAAATTTGGATCAAGGTACATAATATTATTAGAATTTATTTTAAGCAGAAACAATATGCCATTGGCCCAAGAATGCATTAGATCCTTTCAATTCATTGTCATGTTGTGAAAAGCCAACAGGCAAAAAAGGAGATAATTTCTTAAATCCAATGTTTCTAGATTAGGGCTTGTATTAATCCATTCTCACACTGCTATAAATAAATGCCTGAGACTGGGTAATTTTTTTTAAAGGTTTATTTGGCTCACAGTTTCACAGACTGTATAGAATGCATAACAGCATCTGCTTCTGGGGAGGCCTCAGGAAACTTAAAATTATGACAGAAGGTGAGGGAAAGCAGGCATGTCTTACATGGCAGAAGCAGGAGGAAGGGAGGTGCCACACACACTTTTAAACAACCAGACCTCAAAAGAACTCTCTACTGAAATGACAACATTGTCAGGATTGTGGCAAACCATGAGAAACTGCCCCCATGATCCAATCACCTCCTACCAGGCCCCACCTTCAAAACTAGAGATTACAATTTGACAGGAGAATTGGGCAGGGACACAGATTCAAACCATATCGAGGCTCTTTTTTATAAGCAAAATTATCTTTTTATTTCTTTAAAATTTAGAGAGAAATTAACATCCACCTATGTGTACATCATCCAAATACAAACTGACAATGGGGTTTTGTTCTTTACTTTCTAGTTAGAGCAAACATTTCTGGCCTAAGGTAGTAGATTTTTCTGAATCACTTCAAAATGGTGATTAAATTTACACAAAGGAAACCTCAGCCAACTTTAAGAAGGAAAAGATGTAGTAGTAGTAAGAATCTAGTCATATTTAATAAATGTTTATAGGCTGAAAATCACTGATGTCTTGGTATACATCTTGGGTCAACTGATATTCTTGTTAGAATGGTACAAACTTAAATAAGAAAATATCACATAATCAATTAAAGCGAGCTGATGGTTCTTTGGCTATAAGAACAATGAAAACATAATGCCCAAGAAAATGAAGACTTTGAGTATAAAACATAATTTGTTTGGCAAATAAAACAAAGAATATTATAAAATAAACCACTTTTCCTCAAAAGACTTGGCCATGGGTTCTGACTAAAAGCTCACAATTTAATTCAACATTAATTATGCTCTATGAAATTTCCAATGTCATGCAGAGTTTGGACTCATTAACTGGAACAATTCTACGAAAAGCAATATTGCTCTAGTTTGATGGTTAATTCTGCAGGATGGCATTTTATTTGACAGCATAGACTTCATACATATTCATTATTGTTGCCATGAAAGCCAAACAACTTTAAAAGTTAGCAGCAGTTTTGGCAAGTACAAAAATATATTCTTATTACAGAACATACAGTAGTAAAATTGGTCAAAATGTATTATACAAACTCAAAGCATTTTAGATAAAGCATCGGTCTAGTAATATAGATTAATGGAGTATAATAAAATAACATAATCTGTCTTCAAATTATACAATATAATCTTTACAGCAATATTAACAAACTATTCACATTAAGCACTATAAGAGTATCTAAGGGAGCACAGAGGGTAGTAATGGTTATAAACAATCTCAGCAACTATTTTCTTCGATGCTTCAAATTTGGTGGTTATTTTTCTACCTGTCAATATGAAAGACAAAGGCTAGAAATACTATTTTGGTAAGTAGAGAAGAAATTTCTTCCAGAAAGATACCTCAAGGCATGAGCTTCATTCATGTCTTGCAGTTCTGATTGTATTCCCTATGGGTAAGGGCAGTTCCCGCTAACTTTATATATTATACCATAAAAGATGTATATGGACTCATAGGAGTCTTATTATGTGAGAGCGGTTAGTTAAAAGGCAAAATTGACTACACATCTGTGATTGAGATAACTAGAGCCATTAAGTTGTTCTTTAGAAACAGAGTTCTAAAATATAATTGTAATGATTAGGGAAAACAGACCATGTCTCTGAGTAGGTAGCAACTATAGTAAATACTGAAATAACATCCATCTTAGACAAAACATTTTTTCACTATAATTGAAAATGTAACCTTTTGAAAAATAAGAAAATAACATTTGATATGATGATCCCATTATCCTACAGTTTTACTGTTTGTATGATGAAAAGAATGTGCTATGAATCGGTGCTGTCAGCCCTGCTTGTCAGACCGTTTCCATAGCAAATGAAATGTATGCCTGAAGACAGTAGAATTAAAGAAGAGTAAAATGGCAAAAAAAAAAAAAAAAAAAAAAAAAAAAAAGAAACACAATTTAATCTCTAAGAACCATGCTTCTTTGCAATAGCATCAATAGCACAACATTTTTATGTATTTGTTTGTTTTTGAGATGGAGTTTCACTCTTTTTGCCCATGCTGGAGTGCGATGGCACTATCTTGGCTCACTGCAACCTCCGCCTCCCAGGTTCAAGCAATCTTCCTGCCTCAGCCTCCTGAGTAGCTGGGACTACAGTTCCTCTTTGATGTGACATCTCAACTGCAACAGCATTGGCATATCTGCTCCTTGGAACACTCGTCTTTCACCAGACTGCTGCAGAATGGAGAAAGCCAGAAGGGGGTGGGAGTGAAATCAAAGCTGGAGAACAAGAATTTCACCTTCTGCCAAGCCTGTAGTCCCCACAAGGGTAATTTCTCTCATCCTGGCACTTTCTCACTTCACCTCATAATGGCATAAACTTGCCTATTTTCAAGTCTCTTTTGAGCCCCCACAGTACTTTATGCTGCTCTGCTTTACAAATAAAGAAATGGAGTCTCAGAAAGTTTAAATAATTTTCCCAGCTTAATATACCTAGTAAGCAGCATAGCTCAGAGGCAAGAAAGCAGCCACCACTTCCTGAGCACTCACCCTGTAACATAGCTATGGTTATTGTCTCCCTCACATCTCAGATGTGAAAAGTTGGGCTTAGAGACTGACTCAGTATACCCCGTTAGTCAGTAACAAACTGGGATTCTGGAGACCCTGACTGAAAGGCTCCACCCGGTGATGAGAAATCTGGTCAGGGACTGACTTAAAAAAGACTCTGGCCATGTTTGTCTAGGGTGGCTTTGCTGCGCTGGGGTGCCACTTCCACCCCTGGTCAGCTCGGGTTCTCCAAAGCCCGCAGGCCAGAACAGCTAGTTGCCCAAATTCAAAGGTGATGGGCCCCTTACCCCTCTGGGAGTGCTATCCTAGGAGGAGGTTCAAATCTCTGTTGGCAGAGGAACACTGGTGGAGGTAGCTGCAGGTCCCATTTGGGAAGTCCTGTCCAGTAAGGAGGAACAGCATCAGGGGCCTGCTTAAAGAAGCAGTCTGGCCATGATTTGTTAAAGCAGCTGTGCTGTCCTGTGGGATCTCTTCTGCCCCTGGTCAGTTTGTACTCTCCAAAGTCTGCAGGCCGGAATGGATGAGTCACCCAAAAAAGATGGAGGCCTGCCCCATCTTTTCTCTGAGTTTACCGTGTATGATGGAGCTAAATTTTTATGCTGTTAATTTTACTGTCAGCATTAGAGAGTTGTTCAGAAAGAATCTCGCTGTTATCTTTTAGGTTAGACACACGAGAATTCACTGTCTCAGGTAAATAAATCCATTCATGTCTTGTTCTCTGGAAAGAAGTCTCTTTCTGCTACTTGATTTTGGTCACCATCATGCAGGGCAGCAGCTAGTCTACCATGAGAGACTGAATTTCCATTTCTAGTCTTTCCTTCTGGGGTTTTGATTCTTCAACTCAGAACTGAGCATTTTATTCTCAATTGTCAAAATGCTAAGCTGTTCACTGTACTGAAATATTATTTTTGCTGACACTTCCTCATTCAATTTTATAGCATTTAGAAGACTATCATTCTTTTCTGTCACATTTTCAATGTCTTCAAACTATTTCTTTTTCTTTAGTGTGTCCAATTCCAGTCTTAGCATGGCAAATTCTTCCCACATATGCGATTTTCATGCAAGAGATATTCCTCTTCCTTTTGGCTAAGAGAAATCTGAGTAAACAAAGGGAACTTTAGTTAGCACTCAATAGAATGACATAAGTTGTTCTGAAATTAAAGAGTAACCTGTATATTTGTATAATGAAAGAATTCCCACAGAGGATATTTAACTAGAAAAAACATTGGACAAAACTTCAAACCTAACAGAGTGTGAATTCCCAAAAGTTTAAATATTTATTTCAAGATCATAAAAAATAAATCACTAGAGAATTTTTAAGAATCTCAAAATTGTAAAAGCCTTTCTCTGAGTTACAAAAACCCCAGAGGCATAAAATATAAGATTAACACATTTGACTATATATTTTAAATTGCGTTTACACTCTGATAAGTGGATAGAAGCAATTTCTCAAAGTTCTCTAAGTTCCTTTCTTTGAAGAATGTTTTATCAATATTTTACTTTTCTAATATTTGTATAGTCAGGCATAAGAATTACATTTATTTATTACTGTTAAATCTAAGCATTGTACCCTTCTACATTGTACACATCTGCATCTAAGCACTGCACTTCTACATACAACACTAAACTCATCTAAGATAACAATACTTAAAAGGAAAGGTTGAAAAATATGCAAGATGCAGCATTTTCCCCAGGTCTTCTGATGCTACTCCTAGTGATCCTCCACAAAATCATAGCTATTTCTATGGTATAAATATATAAATACAAAACAAGTCTTTCATTTCAAAATATGAATGGTAAATATATTACAACTTACAGAGCTTTTCTTAGAACTCATGAGATTATTTGCCATTGCAGTAACTTTTATTTCCTCTTGATAATGTTTAAAACAATAATTAGTGTTAAATAGAGAAAAATATACTGAACTA